>APFE030047615.1:0-21541 GCA_000404065.3 Pinus taeda
TCCATTTCTCCAGATCTCCAAAATGTCTTGGACAATCATTCCAAAGTATTTGAGACTCCCAAAGGCCTCCCACCTATTCGTGATCATGATCATGCTATCAATTTGATTCCAAGAAGTGTTCCTCCAAACATCAAGTCTTACAGATATACCTATGTCCAAAAGAGTGAAATTGAACGTATGGTTGCAGAAATGCTAGAGGCTGGTATAATTCAACCTAGTCAAAGTTCTTTCTCTTCTCCAGTAGTATTGGTTCACAAGAAGGATGGATCATGGTGCATGTGTCCAGATTATAGGGAGCTCAACAAGCTGACTATTAAATATAAATATCTCATTCCTGTCATTGATGAATTATTGGATGAATTCCATGGATCAATTTACTTCACCAAGTTGGATCTTTGTTCAGGATATCATCAAATCAGAATGAAAACTGAAGACATTCCAAAAACAACAACTAGAATTCATGAGGGTCGTTATGAATTTTTGGTCATGCCTTTTGGCCTTACTAATGCACCTTCTACATTTCAAGGTTTGATGAATTCCATTTTCAAACCCTTCCTTAGAAAATTTGTGTTAGTATTTTTTGATGATATACTAATCTACAACAAGTCTTGGAAGGATCAGGTTGAACACATTGACAGGGTGCTACAACTATTGGAGGAGAAACAATTATATGCAAAAAGATCCAAATGTTTCTTTGGAGTACAAGAGGTGGAATATCTGGGTCATATTGTATCTCATGAAGGAGTTAAGGTAGACCCTAGCAAAATGAAATCCATTAAGGACTGGAAAATCCCCACATAGCATCTGCGATGATTTCTCGGGTTGACACGATATTATCGCAAGTTTGTTAAGAATTATGGGAGAATAGCAGCACCTCTAACAACATTATTGAAGAAAGATGCATTTTCATGGACTCCAGAAGCAACAAAGGCCTTCGAACATCTTAAAGAAGAAATGTGCCAAGCACCGGTCTTAGCTACACCGGACTTCACAAAAACCTTTATTATGGAATGTGATGCTTCAGGAATGGAATTGGTGTTGTTTTAATGCAAGATGAAAGACCCATTTCTTTTGAAATTCGTCCAATCAAGGAAAAGTTTTTACACAAAGCTATTTATGAGAAGGAAATGTTGGCAATACTCCATGCACTTAAGAAATGGCAACCCTACTTAATGGGAAGACACTTCAAGGTAAAAACAGATCATGATAGCCTTAAATACTTTTTAGAACAAAGATTATCCTTTGAAGAGCAACAAAAGTGGGTCATAAAGATGTTGGGTTATGATTTTGAAATCATCTACAAAAAAGGGAAGCAAAATGTTGTGGCAGATGCACTCTCAAGAAAGGATGAGGATGTGGAAGCATTGTTGTGTGCCATTTCTATTATCGAACCAGTTTGGATAAACGAAGCAAGGGAGGAATGGAAGAATGACGAAGAAGTGTGGGCACTTATTCGAAAGTTACAACAAGATTCCAGTACGTCTGATACATTTAGCTAGCAAAATGATTCGTTATGGTACAAAGATCACTTATATCTCTGTAAGAATTCCCAGCTAAGACAAAATATTCTTATGGAATTGCACACTTCTCCCTTAGGAGGGCACTCATGATTTTTAAAAACTTACCACAGGGTTAAGAAGGATTTTTTTTGGGATGGCCTTAAATGAGATATTCAAAAGTTTGTGGCGGAATGTTTGGTTTGCCAACAAAATAAAGTTGAAACAATTAAGACAACCTTTATCCATTCCAATCCAACATTGGGAGGAGCTCTCAATGGATTTTATCACAGGTTTACCCAAATCTGAGGGAAAGAGTGTCATCATGGTGGTAATTGATAGACTTACGAAGTACACACACTTTTGTGCATTATCACATCCATTTAAAGCCAGTACAGTTTTTACTGCATTTATGGAAACAATTCAAAACCTACATGGAAACCCAAAGATTATTGTAAGTGACAGAGATTCCATTTTCACTGGAAATTTTTGGATAGAATTATTTGCTTGTCTTGGTACTCAGTTAGCTCATAGCTCATCTTATCATCCTCAATTCGATGGGCAAACTTAGATAGTAAACAAATGTTTGGAAGGATATCTTCGTTGCTTTGTATCTGATAAACAGACACAATGGGTCAAATGGTTGCCTCTGGCGGAATGGTGGTATAACACTTCCTTCCATAAAGCAAAAAAAATGACCCCATTTATGGCACTTTATGGGTATTAGCCACCATCCACCACATCATATTTAAGAGAGAATTCTAAGGTTCAGGCAGTGGAACATCACATCGAACATCAAGAACAAGTCCTCCAATTCTTGATAACCTCGTGTTGGCACAAAATAGAATGAAACAACAGGCAGATCAACATCGCAGCTAAAGAAATTTTGATGTAGGTGATTGGGTATTCCTACGACTACAACCATATAAGCAAATGTCCCTCAAGCAAGCTAAGAAGGATAATAAATTATCACCAAAGTATTATGGTCCATACAAGGTGTTGCAAAAGATTGGTACTATGGCATACAAATTGGAGCTTCCTGCAGCTTCTCGATTGCACCCAGTTTTCCATGTTTCAGGTTTAAAGAAGGTTATAGGCGACAAGCTCCCAGTTCAAACAATATTGCCAGAACTTGACGAGGAAAGAAAAATTATATTGGAACCGGAAGCAGCCACAGAAACAAGAACTCGACAACTACGAAATCGTTCAATTTCAGAGTATCTTATCAAGTGGAAGAACTTATCCACTAAAGATTCTACATGGGAGGATGAGAATTTTATGCAGAAGTATCCAGAACTACTCAAGCGTTGAGGACAACACTTTTTCGAAGGAGAGGGGCATGTTGGGTCCCTATAATACTAGTGATTACCCCATTACTATTGTAGTTATACCCCTTATTAATATTGTTGTGCCCCTATTGCCCCCATATATTTTTATTGCTGTGCCCCATAGAATCCCTCTATTGTTATTTTTGTGGCTTATATTATTATTGTTAGGTCGGCTAGATTATATTGTGGCTCCTTCGACTCCTATATATAGAAAGGAGGTTTTGTCATTTGAATCATCCAAGAATTGTTCATTTATGTAATGTAAAGGAGGTTGCCCCCTCAAAGAGGCTAAATTCTAAGGCGTTGATCTATCTTTTCTATCTTTTTTTGAGCTGGTTCATAACAGTTTTTCTTTTACGATAGTGTTTTATGTCATTTCTTAATGTTTTTCCCATGCGATAGTGTTTCTGATAGTTATGTATATGAAGACTTTTTGTTATAACTCTAAAAAATAGATGAAGGTAGCCATGATAGAAGTGTGAATTCATAGTAATTAAACCCCTAAGAAATACGGTCCATATGACGCATAAAAAAAATCCATGCTGAGAGTGCCAAGGCTTAGATTCTATACATAGTAGCAGTAATTAGAAAGAAATTGTCTCCAATAAGAAATAGCCAAGATTTTTCATTGCAACTCTAAATAGAGATTAAGTTATCCATGATAGAAATGTGAATTCATAGTAATTAAACCCCTAAGAAAGATACGGTCCATATGATGCATATAAAAAATTAATGCTGAGAGTGCCAAGGCTCAAGATTTTGTACACAGCAATAGTAATGAGAAAGAAACCGTCTCCAATAAGAAATTCTCAAGGTTTTCATTGCAACTCTAAAGAGAGATGAAGGTAGCCATTATAAAAATGTGAATTCATATAAATTAAACCCCTAAGAAAGAGATGGTCCATATGATGCATACAAAAAATCCACGCTGAGAGTGCCAAGGATTAGGAATATATACATAGCAGCAGTGATCAGAAATAAACTATTTCCAACTCAGTGGAATATGAAGAGATGTTGATACAAACAAATTATTATAACTTCATTTATTTAACCACCTATAGCATGAAAGTTCAATTAATTGACTACTTTTCCACTATAGAAAGCTATAGAACAAGACCTCACTTTTGCATATTATTTCCCAACCACGAGGAGCCCTCTCACATCACAAGCTTGTAAGCATGTGTGACACATAGAAGGTAAGGTTTGGAGAAAAGTGGTAAGAACATAGATAAACTAAAATGTGTTACAATTCCATCTGGAGAAGCCAAAATTATACAAACATCAAATTTTATACAAACAAGCTATTATGGAGAGACTAGCTCAAGAAACTCAATCTCGAGAAGCCACAATTATACAAACAAGTTATTATACAAACAAAGACTATTATACAAACAAATTATTCTGCAGACACTGGCTCAAGCAACTCAATATGGAGAAGCCACAATTATACAAACAAATTATTATAAAAACAAAGACTGTTATACAAACAAATTATTATGCAAAAACTGGCTCGAGCAACTCTGTGGAATATGCAGATATTGTTATATAAACTAATTATTATAGTACAAAAACCCCGATTTGTTTTTCAACCTAAGCCACAAAAGCCACCAAAAGCCACAAATTGAGGCCACATATACTCCATACATTCACAGAAGGCAAACAAGCCACTGCAAAACCCAACCAATGCATAAACCCCAATTTGTTTTTCAGCCTAATCCACATAAGCCACCAATTAAGCCACAAAAGCCATGAATTGAAGCCACAGATACTCTATACATTAACAGAAGGCAAACAAGCCACCAAAAAATCCAACCAGTGAAAAAACCCCAATTTGTTTTTCAACCTAAGCCACAGAAGCCACGAATTGAAGTCACAAATACTCCATACATTCAGAGAAGGCAAACAAGCCACCAAAAAACCCAACCAATGCATGAACCCCAAATTTGTTTTCAACCTAAGCCATAGAAACCATGAATTGAAGCCACGCATACTCCATACATTTACAAAAGGAAAACAAGCCACTGAAAAACCCAACTTGTGCATAAACCCCAAACTTTTTTTTTCAATCTAAGCAACAAAAGCCACCAATTAAGTCATAGAAGCCACGAATGGAAGCCATAGATACACCATACATTCACAGAAGGAAAACAAGCCACCAAAAAACCCAACCAGTGCAAAAACCCCAAATTTTTTCTTCAACTTAAGCCACATAAGCCGCTAATTAATCCATAGAAACCACAAATTGAAGCCACATACACTCCAAACATTCACAAAAGGCAAACAAGCCACCAAAAACCAAACCAGTGTAAAAACCTCAATTTATATTTCAACCTAAACCACAAAAGTCATGAATTGAAGCGAAAGATACTCCATACATTTGCCGAAGGCAAATAAGCCACCGAAAAACCCAACGAGTGCATAAACACCAATTTTTTTCAAACTAAGCCACAAAAGCCACAAATTGAAGCCATAGATACTCCACAGAAGGCACAAAAATCCAGAGATTAACACAAAGAAGACAAATGGTGTATATACTGAGTAAATAGATATGTTTACAAACATAGTTGCAGGGATGGCTCACAGGATGAAAAATCCTACCAGGTAACAACAACGTAAAGCTCCAAAGTCATGTTGCAGCGAGCCGACTAGGGTGTCAAATGTCGGGTCAAACAGGGTTGAGCGAGCAAGAGAAATCGATTAAATATCCTTCCAATTCTGAACCATAGTCCACGACATACAACCTTGCAACAACGTAATGCCACTCACAAACTGAAACCCTTTACTACGCCCACACCCCACCTCAATGGCCAAAAAACACACCCCAGTGTCCAAACAACACAATGCAGCAGCTGAACAAGATTCCATAACAAGTAATAAATAAAGTTTCGCCTCACCATAAATGAACAACTCACACACAACTACCAATAGAGCAAAACGAGCAAGTTTCAAGCCTAAATAGAAATAAAGGGGAAGTAAAACAAGGTCGAGTAGTTGATGCAACAGGCACCCTAAACGACGACAAAACAAAAAGGCAGCGGCCACTCCGTGAAGCAACATGTGAAAGTACGTGGGCGATATGCATCATATATCAGAGTCAGCTCGTCAAGTATCATTTTTGGTCCACGTAAGGGGCCCACACAGCTCCTGACCTCCCTCCCCTAGTTACTATGTCAATTGTCATTCCCAACTTAGACAATGTTTTGGAATGTCAATATCCGGTGGAACACAACCACGCGTAATTCGTTATACTTAGATATATAAACTCTCGCTGCCAGGTAGCCAACACGTAAAATGATGACTTTGTTATTCGAAAACCTGTTGGAACATGTGGGTATCATGTGGAAAGGCTCTTTGTTCCTACCCATCTCCTGTTACCCTTAACCAATATGTCAGTAAACTAACCAAGTCTTTTTCCATATACCTCGAACTCTAAAAAAGGTGGAACCAGATAATCTCGTTTCTTGACGGATTGAAGTTTTCACGATAATTGATGAGATTTTGGGTTCTGAATTTTGGGTAAAGAATTTACCGAAGGCTTGATACATTATATATAATTCCCCGATAGAAAAAAATCCATTAGTGAATAACTCAAAAGTGGTTCTGCCAAAAGACGATTTAATTTTCTCGCATTTTTGGGAATAGGAAGTTAAATCGAATGGTTATTGTTATATTCTTGAAAGTTGAAGCTCGATCTTTTGGAAAACACCATATATGTTTCCATGATTTATTTTCAAATGCTTATATTAATTTTCATTTATGCAATTACATTATGTAGATTTGAACTGAAAGGGAAGGTTTGAATTGAATGTATAGGTTTATAATTTAATGCTTTTCATACATTATCCCTCATAAAATATCATTTTGAAGACATTGTTCATATCTTTATAAACATTGTTGTTAGTTTCTTTTACTCTTCCACTCTAATAAAAAAAATTTGATAGCTATTCTTTGCCATTACGTTCTCTTACACCTATTTTTTGGTAAATATACATGACTGTTATATGTTATTTTACTGTCATTTCTATATTAAAAGTGGTGTTTTGTTGTTAATTTTTTTCTTAATAAAAAATTTGATTTGCAAGGTTTTGAATGACAAATCGTTGATGGCAAAAGGAAAATAAGCATAGTGCAGCGGAAACAATGGTTTAATAAAAACCCACAGTTGGATTTATACAACCCAACAATCACCCTGCTTAACTCCCTTTTTCCATAATATATAGGCCTTTTGCCTATTGGGACCCAAAGCCTTTGATAAAACTTAAAAACAATGCCTTTTTCCCTTTCGGGATCAAAATACCCTTGGAAATGCTAAAACACGCTTTTTCCCACTTTTTAACAAATATATGGATTATGTTGCAGATCCAGATCTGGCTGATCAGACAAATCAGATGGAGTCGCAGTATCAACGATTAGAGGTTCTAATGGTCACCACTATCGGTGCTATCCCTCGGCGGAGGTCTGATGCGATATCGCTAATCGCTATCAATGATTGCAATGGCTGCTTAGCACTTTATAACTCTTGCTCCCGACTACCGAAGCGACATGTCAGCAATCACATATCGCAAAGGGTTTGGGGACAAGCCTTTGGTGTGCGCCGATCCGACTGTGTGATGTGATCTATTGTCAGACCTGATAAGGCCCAAAACTCCCGTGCATAAGTTTTCAGATCCGCTTTCCCGAATCCGCTAAGCGTTTAGCATGATTTCTCTTTGTAATGGCTTTCAGCAATATAACAAGTAAATACATAGGGTCGATGCAATTTGGGTTCTACGGACCCGGTAGTATTCAAAACCTCCGTCTAAAGGATTTGAAGTCCGGATTTTCAATCCGAATTTTATGCTCAATACTTAGTGTATTTAGGTTTTCTGCCTTCGAAATTAGAACAATGGGATGCACTTGCCAAATGACCATTTAACACAATATCACCATTAAAAAGTATGAAAAACACAAGGACAACATCAATATCCTCTGAATCAAAGAAAAGCAAGCATCAGAAGGCCTCCATGGGTTGTTTAGATCATTATGCATGCAACACTGGTTTATTCACCATAAAAAATAACAGAGTCTCGACCTTAGGCCAGATTACACCGATAGAGACCTCTGTCTCCAAAAGAATACAATCTACTCACTCTCTCTACTCTTGCACCACTCCTCCCTCACTCATTACATTTTCCTTCCTTTTATGCATCAATAAACACTCTAACCATATCTAATAGAAAATTTCTATTTTTAATAGATCTAACAACAAATCTCTAACTCCTAGCTCTATGCTAACAATCTCTATCTCTGAATCTAAAATAAGACAATCTCTAACTGATTACAATAATGAATTATAACTAATTTCTTGAGAGATCCAACCCTCTCAGTAAAAATGTTTTTTACCAATCAGGTCAATGTATTTCAACCTCTTTTAGCCACAACATGTGAACAAGTTTTCACATTGTTGGCTAAGTCTGGATGCTCCTGCATCATAGCATAATCCCATTTAGAGGAGAAAGAAGAGAATATATCTAACTCAGTGTTCTTTTTAGATACATCATACTTAACATTAGATTGAAATGTTAATGGGAGTGAGGAAATATTTAAATCTATATTTAAGAAGGAAACTTTGAAGATGAATATAATGAAGAGATGTTTAATTTTATTGATATTAGAATGTACAAAATGTATACAATTGCTATTCGCCCAACCATTCTTTCATATTATGATATGGTACATTGGATAAAGTCCCACACATATTTTAGACTTGTATTGTTATAAAATATTCCAATCAAGTTGTAGGGTCTTTTAGACTAGAGAGTATTCAAGATATGTATAAGTTATTCCTAACAAAAAGGAATTTCAATAAATAATGTCTAGAGGAATTTGAAGGAAAGAGATAATTGAAGCTCAAAACCCTACACCATTGATACACAAAGACCAATGTTACAACCCAAATTCATTTAGAGTTGTTTAGAATGAGTTGTACGTTGCCAACCAACTCTAGAAAACCCATTTTTTCCTAGCTTCCAGTTCATGATGATTGTATGGAGAAGCCAATGTTGCAAAATTTAGATTAGAATGGAACTATATAATGCTCCAAGTGATTAAAACTTCTACTAGATTGAACTAGGCACATATTTTAGCCTCAAATCTTCATATATAGATTAAGAAATCTCAAGAGGACCCACCTAAACAACATCCAGGTTCCTTTATGTTTGCATATCTTATAGATGTTATTTGTGCTATAACCCCTTTTCCTCTCATGATGTGGTATTGGATTTTTTGGACGAACTCATTCATATGCAATATTCTAAAATTTTGGATAGAAACAACAAATATCACTTCTATCATATATGAAATTACTTCATTATTCATTTGTTTTTTATACTAAAAATAGTATTTCCTCTCAAAATCACTCATGATGTTATGAATTCTCTCAAAGATATTTGTGATTGGTAATATAGATGAGGAATATTCCTATATTTATGTATATGGTTGTGACTATGCACCTCATCTTTTTCCCAAATATATATCCAAAAGATTGACTAGGAGAGAAATATCATACTAAAGTATTGGTATTGGTATTATTTATTCCTTAAAAATGAGCCCAAAGACAATTTGATCTTATTTTCCAACCCTGGTTAGAATTTGTACACTAAGCAATTCCGATCATGCTGCACTTGGAGGCTAAAAGGGTTGAAGACATTCATTTGACTTATGGGGGAATGATCCCATGGGGATTATTAAAAACCAACATTACTGTTAAAGCTACTACATATAACCATAATCACTCTCCTTTCAATATTCCATTTTAAGGAGCCAATAATTTAGAGTTAGTGTTGCAAATATTTTAGGAGATTCAAGACCTTGAAAAAATAGCTAATTTCGTTATTTTCCTAATAAAGAGGAGATATGCATTTTTAAGATAAAATTCAAAACTACTAGTGATGGATCGAAGTTCTACAATTGGTCAACCAAAATTAGGATAAAAATCAAAGACACTATTTCCCTGAGTAAGCATATGATAATTATTGATATTGAGGAATTGGAAATTAAAGAAAAAATAAGACAAATAAAGAGAGAAACACTCAAATTGCAGAAAGAGAAAGAGCAACAAAGGGCATAGAAAGAGGTGATAATAAGGGAAGAGGAGTATAAGATAGTGGAAGAGAAAGAAGGAATTGGGGAAAGAGAATGAGGAGGAGGAAGAGGAATAATGAGGAGAAATGAAAAAGGAGTAAGAGAAGAAGTAGAGGAGAAAGAATGATGATGGAAGATGAAAAGACAAAGTGAAATAGGAATGTGGATTGATGGAAAAGGAGTAACAAGCATTTGGGAAAACAAGAGAAGAAAAAGGAAGATAAATCACAAAAAAGAACATGCACTAAAATAAGTATAATGTATGATATGAAAGAAAAGATTTTAGGGAAAAGTAAAAACGATAGGAACTTTTTACCTTCTACCTAATGGGGGACATTTGAAATCTCTAATAGATCCATATTCTTTCCATAAGTAGGAATTCTCCATTATGGCCAATGTGAATGATTTTCCATAAACAATTAGGATTAGTGCCAAATTGAATACCATATGATTTTCCATATCATGACAATGGTTTTTCGTTAAAAAATTATGTTTATCATTGATTTAAATATTTAATGATTTTTTCATCAATGTTTGCATACAATAACATAACATGATCTCTATAGTGGTAGCCTTCGATGGTATCAAATTTATTTTGTTTTCAATTCCTTTTTTTTATTCAAGGTTTTCCTATATACACCATGGTTTGCATAAGTTGATTGAAGAAAGGATAATTATTTCACTATATTAAAAACCATTAGACACATGAAAACCTCATAGAATCTTGTAAATATATATATTTATTTTTCTAGGTTATAATAACCTATTGATTAGGAGACATGTTTGGCCTATTTAATATACAATAGATTATAAGAGTCGAAACTCCTTTTTCTATTTATCCAACATTGAAGTTATGAAGTGGGATTTCTTAATGATTTGGTAAATAAATGAATGCGATGTAAATAATTTCTGGTTTATAACTATTATATATTTTATGATAATGATAATGATGGTTACCGTCCATTGAGACCAAATTGGTCTATCAAACCTATAATTTTCTTTCTTAGTTTCTAATTGTCTGGCTCCTTGTCTTTCTTGGCGAGATTGGTGCTATAGCTTTCTTTTTTTTCTCTACGGTCTTCCAACTTTCTTTATCTTGCATCTCCTTCATCTCTTCTGATTCTTGGGACATTGGTGTCTTAGCTTTGCGATCTATTGTGTTCGTTCTTTTGAAGATAGTCAGAGAACAAGTTTGGTCTAGGAGATTTGCTTTGTTGTTAAATGGAAATTTATTTTGTGTGGTATTCGAACCCTCATAACTTAAGGCATTGTCGAGTTCACTCTTTTGTTTTTGGTCAGGGCTTTCCCCCTGTTTGTCTTGAGAGTTGTTTCTTTCTTGCCCGATTTCTTGTGATTCAGAGTTTTCTGGAGAGTATTCTTCTTTGATGACAGTGTAGTGTTCCTTTTGTGCTCCTTTCCACCATGTAGATCTGTGGTGATTTTTTCTAGCAGAATTTTTCTGCGAGGCTTTTGGGCAATTTTTGGCTAGGTGGCCTCTCTCAAAGCAGGATCGACATTTGAAGAGAACACTTTCATAATCGAGTTTCTGGTTCCACACATAGTCTTTACTTGTTAGGTGTATTTCAGCTGGGAATCCGACGTTGAAGTCCATTTCCACACATATGCATGCATAGGTGGTTTTGGCATATTCCTCTGTTTCTGGGCACCTGCAGTAAAATCTCCCAATCGCATTTCCAATGGCTTTTAGCGAAGAGAAATTCTAGAGATGAAGGGGTAGGTTTGACAATCTCACCCAAACTGGTGCTGAGGTTATCACTGTTGTTGAGGGATCGAATGATGGGTTCCATAGCCTCATGAATAGGCCTCATTTTTCCCAAAAACAAGGGCCAGAATCTAGAATACATTATCTACTTTCAGGGTTTTCAAAATCTACAATAAAGAAACCCCTAGCACAGGGGTAGATATGAATTGCATCAGGATTTAGAGGATTCCATACCTCCGAGATCCAACTGTGGAGAGTTGTTATCCGCTGCCAAAAACCATTGAATCGGCAGATTAGGGCACTTTCATAGAACTTCAAAGCCTCATCGAGTGAGGCCTGGACCACCTAGACAGTGGGAGCTGGGGCTTCACTGACGATATGGGCAGGAGCTTGCCCCCCAGAGGCGGATGGAAGCCAGTAGCGATTTTTGCGAAGCTGGGCCCCATCTAGAGAATGCTCTCCTGCTGAGTATAGAAGATTGCCGAAAAGAAGCTACAAAATCGGTAGATCTACAACTTGGAGAGCTGCAGATCTGGAGAGCCCCTCTACATCTCAATAGAGACGCAGATCTGGAGAAATAGCTGCAGATCTAACTTGGAGAGCAGCAGATCTGAAGAAATAGCAACAGATCTAACTTGGAGAGCAGCAGATCTTGGAAAGCCACAGACCTTGGAGAGCCCAATCGAGCCGTAGACCCTTCGTGGATTGAAAATTCAGAGCGCTGGCTACAGATTGTCGAGGAAGCTGTAGATCAAAATTATTAAAAAACCAGTGCTAATTTTTAAATAAAAAATCATATTATTAACTATTATAATTTTTATTTACTATTGAGAAAAAAATGCATACATTGAGTCTTATAATTATATTAAAATATAATATTTGAAATTAAACTTCTCACCATTTTAGAAATATTGACAAGTAATACTATCTATTTGTATATTATTTTAATAGAAGTTCACCAAATTATATAAATATGAAACTAATATTCATATAATTAATAATTGAAACAATAATAATTTGTAATATTATTTAATGTAGTTCAACCAAATTAATATAAATATGAAACTAATAATCAATATATTAATATTGGATTAACAAATTATGTGACTTAAAATTAATATATGTAGTAATGGATATTTATTGGTAATAAATTTATCTAATATAAATATTTATAAAATAATAATTTTTTAATCTAAATTATTAAAAATTTTAATTATAATTTTATTAAATCATTGTTAGATAAAACAAAAAATATTAAAAATTTAATTATAATTTTATAAAATCATTGATTAGATAATAATTTTATATAAATTTTTAAAAGTTTAAAGAAAAAAACATTAAAATACTAATTTTATCTAAATTATTAAAAATTGAAGTTATATTTTGTGTAATCAATTATTACATACGAACAAATTTTTATAGATTATTAACCTTTAAAAATATATATATTATTATTGTTAATTATATTAAAATCCAACCTTTATAATAATTTTTAAAAATTATATGCCATTTATTTTATTATTTATTTGAGCATTATGTTTTTTTAGTGAAATAATATCCCATGATTTCTATCGACATTTGGAGAACAATATACTTTAAAGTAAACTCACACAAATTCTATATATACCTTAGTAATAATCTATATGGTTTAGTATATTTAACTAATACATAAATATGGAAGCGTTTTCCCATCATTTTTCACGTAGGATCACCCCACTTATACAAATGCATTAGTCAAATGGGTGAACACTTATAAATAAAATGTCACAGAGCTCATATTTATACAAAACTATAATTTAGATGTACTTTTAAGATAAGACTGATTAGAATAACAACCACACCGCATTGCAGGTTCAATAAAACGCGATCGAAATACAGGTGGCAAAATTTTACCATCCCGAAAATTCCAGGTGTTTGCAAGGCGAGATATGTACTATGATTTTATTGTAATGTAATACAGCACCAACGATTCGAGCATTAATGAAACAATTTCGTGGCCATTGCAGGATGATCGCATGGACAATAAGCAAAGCAAGTTATGATTGTTTTAGTTGATAGAGGCACCGAGCAGTACTACGAAATTCGTGGTTATCTAGTACACAATAAACGAAGAAAATAATGATGGGTTTGGTCGAGAAATATCGATATAAATAGACGTGCAGAGACGATGAACTCAGTGAAGAGACACTGTAATTTCGGTTCTGTCCTGTGGAGAGTTCCCGGAACACAGAAGTTAATTATTCAAGGGCCAACAGCGTGGTGCGAAGCGAGTTTAACAGGTAATGTTTGCTTCCTTCATGAAGATATTGATTTTCATGAGTTCGTAGCACGTTAGGGAATGAAGGGGAATCTCATGTTGATTGCATATTCTGGGATCTGCAATCGACATAAGTTCAGGAGGGAATGAAGTCTATCTGTTTCTCTCACCAATCTCGTTCAACTTAATAGGGACATCGAAATTCATGATGTCTTTTTGTAAATTTTCGAGTTCTCATTTATATAGTTTGCTGTTATCATGTATACCCCATATTCTGGTTATAAATTTACGATGTTCTCGTATATATATAGTTTGCCGTTAGAATGTATATATATATATATAGCTAGTTTGCTGTTAGAATGTATACGTCACATACTGGTTCTCTTGTAAATTTACGGTGTTCTCATGTGTATATATATGTACACGTCACAATCTAGTTAACAGGCACACTCACTTTATAAATATATTATCTTTCTCTACGGGCAATTAACTATGTTTTGTTTTTCGCCTTTTTCTCTTATTACCGCAGCAACCTGCAGCACAGAATGTCGTCCGAAATAAGTCTGAACAGCCTGAAACTAAACCAAAGTTACAATGAACGGATTAGGCCTCTGCTTGATGGGGTTGATACTGTTAGGAAACTTGGAGTAGTGAAAGAGGGCATCCGTCTCCCCACTATTGTGGTTATTGGGGACCAATCATCTGGTAAATCTAGTGTACTGGAATCCCTTGCAGGGATTAGCCTTCCAACGGGCGAAGGGATTTGCACCAGAGTCCCGCTTATTATGCGGTTGCAGAGAAGTCAGCCCGAAGATTCTGAAATTGTGATTGAATACAGAGAAAATAAGAGAACAATATTAGAGACTGAAATTAAACAAGCACTGGATGCAGCTACAGAAGAGATCGCAGGGAGCGACAAGGCTTTAAGTGATACGCCTATAACTCTTCAGGTGAGTAAGCCCGATGCTCCAGACCTAACCATGGTAGATTTGCCCGGGATAACGAGGGTTCCTGTTCATGGACAGCCAGAGGATATCTACGAACAGATAACCAGGATAATTAAGGAATATATCACGCCGGAAGAGAGCATCATTCTGAACGTATTATCTGCCGCTGTAGATTTCCCTACATGTGAGTCCATAAAAATGTCTCGAGAAGTTGATCCTAACGGTCAAAGAACTTTAGCTGTCGTAACCAAAGCCGATAGAGCTCCAGAAGGCTTGTTCGAGAAAGTGACAGTTGATGCTGTTAATATTGGTCATGGTTATGTTTGTGTCAGAAATAGAATTGGGTGCGAATCTATTGCAGAAGCGAGGGAAAGTGAAAGTGACCTCTTTAGAACGAATCCGCACCTTTCACGTATACATAAAACAATGGTAGGAATACCCGTGTTGGCAGAAAAGCTTATGCACATTCAAGCAATGGGAATTCGGAATTGCCTTCCATATGTTGTGAAAAAAATCGATATTACACTTGCCAATAGGCAGTCACAGTTGAATGCATTACCTCGTCATTTTTCTAATTCTACCGAGGCAATGGTTGAGTTTATGAAAATGATGGATGCCATTAGAGGTATCTTAAACAAGATTACTTTGATGGGTGATTTTGAGGATTTCGAGGATGAGGCTGAAATGCATTGCGCTCCTTGCCTAACCAGGAAATTCAAGAGTTATTTTTCTGATCTCTTGAAAGAGAGAGAAGCATCAGGAAATCATTTTCTGTATGAGGAATTAGCATTATTGGAAGAGGCACAGGGCATAACACTTCCGAACTTCTTACCTCATCCTGCTTTCATGACTCTGCTGAAGAAACAGATAGACTCTGTCTTTGAGATAAGCAGAAACTTAGCCATCGATGTGTGCGAATATCTGGACAAAGTCATATGTCGTGTGATAGATATTCAAACAGAAAGATACCCCAAGCTTCAGTCCGCTTCCAAAAGAGCTTTTCAAGCCCTCATAGAGAGAAAAAAAAACGAATGCATTCAGTACGTTGAAGAGATGATGGAGATGGAGAAAAGCATAGTTCTCTCCTTGAGTACCAACTACTCAACGACACAGTCTTCTCTACAAGAAAAGAAGAAGGTATTCGTTACTGCCATCCAAGAAAAGAAGTCGACAATGACCATCGAGGGTATGGGAGAAATTAATTTGGATGAAGTTCCAAAGGAAAGTGATCTCATTGGTGCAGCCTTCGAATTGAAAATCAGTCTTATTGCTTATTGGAACGTGGTAAGAACGAGGATAGGGGATCAGATTCCACTCCATCTTCGGTTCATTTCACACAAATTGGTTAAAAATGAAATTGTGGCTGAGATTGTGAAAGAAGTGACTGATCAAGGTTTGCATACGATCGAACATGTACTGGAAGAAAGTCCAGCGATCCTCATAAAAAGAAAGAACCTCAACAGTAGCGTGAATATGTTGAGAGAATCAAAATTAGCATTGGCAAACCTGCTTGGAAGCTACAAGAAGCTAAATATTAATAATGACTAAGTACTGGTTTTTAGCAACGAGGCCTTTAGCATGTATATAGTAAGTTTTTTGTCAAATTTTGAGGTAACTAGTTTTGTTCTAAGAGATTTTTGGACTGACGCCGTATCATACAATGAAATAAAGCCTGTTTGTTCCGTCAATAATCCTATTTTAGGCAGTTTAATCCATGGATTATTCTTTGACAAGGACTGCAATCTGAAGTGATGGTACCTTTAAATTACAAGAGATGGATCATTTAATTTTGGTTGGATGATATTAGTATGAATGTTATTCCAACCCAATCCTATGTTGCTATGTTGTTTGTAAGTTTTGCAAAAGAAAATTAATTCTTCGGCCATTTGAATATGATACGTCTGTAAGTTTCGTAAAAAAAAAGCCCTAATTCTTTAACCAATTGATAATATAGACATTAGCACATTGAATACCGAAGGAATTGAACCTTCTTTCAGAAGTGATTTCACCTGTATGTATTTTAAAAGAAGTATACGTAAGTGTGAAATTCCGATCATAATTTCTAACACAGTAATTAAGATCGAATTCTAAACACAATTAATAACACAGTAACATCAGATTTTTTAAAATCAAAATGAGATATCTCTGGCCTTGAATATATTTTAAAGGAGCCTACCAAAGTGTGAAATTCTGATCATAATTTATAACACAGTAACATCAGATTTTTTATATCAAACTGAAATATATGGGGTGAGTAGAAACAACGGTTCATTATTTGTTAAGGAAAAATATTCCCTTGATACATTCTGTAAACAAAACTATCCTCATCACCCTTTAGAGGATGACACCCTTAAAAAATGGGTAGGGTTTATTGATTGTGAACTGAATAGATGATATTAAAATACACCTCAAGCGGTGGAAGATATAGACTTCGGCAGTGATTGTGGAACATATAGATTTTCTGGAGCGATTATCCGAAGCTGGACAGTGCAACTCCAAATGGAATCTGTGAAGAGGGCATTGTTGAGGCCAGAACCACTCATAGAGCTAGTGAAATGAATACGACGTATCGTTGATTATAATGATATTTTAGCTGTTCAAGTGTTTGGACTGAAAATGAATTTCGCACTGGCTTTCGTGGAAAACATGTATAAATCTTCTTATTTTTTATGTTCACAATTTTCTAATCTATATAGTTTTACATAGTGAATCATTTTCTAGTTTTTGAGTTTTGCTTTTAGATTCTTCAAAATTTTCAAGATGACTGTCCTTATACGAAAGTTTATGGGGAAGTTCTCTTTTGTAACTAGTCTCTGAGCTATGCTTCTAGTTTCTTCAAAGTTTTCAAGATATAACAAAGTTTACGGGGGAGTTCTATTTTGTAACTTGTATTACGTGGTAAATAAAATGGTTTTAAAAGGGACCTATATTTTGTTAATTTGTATTAGCTTCGTTTTAAGCGCGTCTTCTGTCAAAATTCCTGGGGTTCGGGGAAAATATGCATATGCAGGATTCCTATGGCTCGAGGTTGGTGGACAATAGGAATATTCCATATAGGGAATTCTTGTTGGGGATTTTTCTGGGAAAATCCCAAAAATACAAAGAAAAATTCAAGCACACAGAGGCAATGCTCTGTTTCCTTTACTCCAGGATCCTTTTTGTACAGGGAAGCTTAATTTTTTTTACTTAGAACAGAGTATTACACCACTATAAAAGATTTCTATTCATTAAAACAAATCACTGATACATATTCATCCTCTTTCAGGGATTCACCAAAATTTTTCACCAAAAAAAAACAAAATTACTCTGCCTTTGTTACAAAATTGATTTTTACACTGTTGTGAAAAAACTACATTCACATTTACTTCTGTAAAAATGATTTTACATTTACAAAACTTACTGTTCCCTTTTCACTGCTGTGTGAAACAATTCATGGTTTTTCTGATACAAGCTTCCCCTGGTTTTCTTCTTCACTTCTTCGCCATCGCTCCTGCACTGCACTGCTGTGCATTCTTGTTTTTACTTACCAAATTGACCAACGATAATATGTTTTTTACTTGTTCAGTCAAAACAAACTTACGTCCGTGAATAATTAAAAAACAATAAAATTAAACTATATGACATTCCCCATGCCTCTATTTAATTTACGCCCATACATGCCGTAAAAGAAAATTAAAAATACACCTACGCATATGACAAATATTTAATGAAGATATGGTCAAAAATAAAACTTGATTTTACTCCACCCTAAGCTTTATTTGATGCAGGTTTGTGATGCCCATCAACCGTTGATTTGCCCTCCTGGAATCGAACGACTGAGGTGAATATCGGAAGCCCTTTTTAACTGAACTTTACTCCACATAAGATTTATTGCAGCCTTGTATGCAACTTTGAACAATCAACGGTGGATAATGCTAGAGTAGATCGGACGAAGGAGATGAATATCGGAAGGCCTTTTTAGTCGACATTTACCTTCTGATAAATGTCAGAGGGTGATGTCACGCCTCATCCATGCGTCAACCCTAAATTTTATCAGGCCCTTGTGTACGGAAACCACTTCATGCCAAAGAGCGGTCCGATATGCCTCAAACGGGTTTGTGGTTTTGCAACGGTGGTTTCGGGGAATGGTACGACAACGTTGAAATTACATTTTCAACACTCCCCTTTAATTTCAACTGCTGGGCATTCGGTCATACCCAGACCCTTCCTTAAAAATTCAAATCTTTTCTGATCCAGTGGCTTTGTCAAGATGTCTGCAACCTGTTCTTGAGTCCTGCAATGTTCTAGGACAATTTCTCCTTTGTTCACCAATTCTCTGATGTAGTGAACCTTGTATCAATGTGTTTCGTTCTCTTATGAAACACTGAATTCTTTGACAATGCAATAGCTGAGCTATTGTCGCAAAAAATCATTGTCGCTTTTGCCTGCTCTTGGCTTAAGCTCCTCAACATCCTTCTCATCCAAACTGCTTGACATGCTGCTGCGTAGCTGCCACATATTCAGCCTCTGTTGTAGACAACGCCACAATGGGTTGTTTCTTAGAAGCCCATGAGATTGCTCCTGAACCCATGTGAAAGAGATAACCGGATGTGCTTTTCCAATCATCCACACTCCCTGTCCAATCGCTATCAGTGTATCCAACTAAATTTGAATGTTCTGAGACATTATATAAGATGCCAAACCTTTTAGTACCTTTGACATACTCAAAATTCTTTTTGCTGCTTGCCAATGTGCCTCCTTTGGCCTCTCCATGAATCTGGAAATTAAACTAACAGCATACATAATATCAGGCCTAGTTGCTGTTAAAAACATAAGGCTGCCTACAATACTCTTGTACAAACTAGGATCAAAATCCTTGCTGCTGTCCTCTCTGCTGAGTTTTAATCCCATCACTGTGGGAGTGATCGCTGCCTTACATTCTTCCATGCTAAATCTGCTCAATACTTGATCCACATATCTTTCCTGTGAGATAAAAATTCCTTTTTCATTTTGATCTACTTCTATGCCTAAGAAGTATCTCAAGAAACCCATGTCAGTCATTTCAAATTCTTCCTTCATGACTGATTTAAAAATTTTAATGAGCTGATCATCATTACCTGTAAAAATAACATCATCAACATACAAGACAACAATTAAAATTTTACCATCCTTTTCTTTGAACGGTGGGTTCTCCTTCACACTTGTCGAATTCATTACCCAATAGATATGAATCTATTCTGCTGTACCATGCTCTTGGCGCTTGCTTCAGCCCATAAAGAGCTTTCTTCAATTTGCACACTTTGTGCTCTTCACCTTTCTTCTCATAGCCTAGAGGCTGTTCAACATAAAACTCTTCCTTTAACACTCCATTTAGGAATGCTGACTTCACGTCCATTTGGTAGACTTTCCATTTGTTTTGTGCTGCTATGGACAGCACTGCTCTCACGGTTTCCATCCTTGCAACCGGTGCAAAACTCTCCTCATAATCTCTCCCATACTGCTGCTTGTAGCCTTTGACAACCAGCCTTGCCTTGTGCCTTTCTATCTTGCCTTCAGCATTGCTCTTGGTCTTGTAAACCCATTTCACTCCAATGACCTCTTTACCTTTTGGTAGCTCAACCAAATCCCATGTTTTATTTCTCTCTATGGCATTCATCTCCTAATCCATAGCTTCTATCCATTTCTTATCTTTAATTTCTTCCTCAAAATGAATAGGATCATCAACATGACAATACAAGGCAAATAAGGAATTCATTCCTTCATTATATATGTCACTCAAGTTTCTGAACTTCTTACCTCTTTCACTTGGTGTGCAAGTGCTTGAAGATGCACTTGAATTTCCTCCTTGTGGTGTGCTTGGAGAAGCACTCTCATTTATCCTCAATGGTGTCCTTTGCTGTCCTTGTGTTGGCGCTGCTATTTGGGGATGCATTTCAGCCACCTCCTCATCATCTTCATCATGAGAGAAACAGTTTTTAACATTCACTGTTTTCTCTATGCTTCCATCCCAAGCTTCCTCTTCAATGAATTGAACATCTCTGCTGATGAAAAACTTCTTGGTAGATGGGATATACAACCTGTAGGCCTTGGATTCTTCACTGTATCCAATGAAAAGACATTTCTCTCCTTTGCTGTCCAACTTCCTCCTTAGCTGATCTGGAATGTGTGCATAGGCCACACATCCAAAAACTCTCATGTGGATGACTCCTTGCTTTCTCCCACTCCATGCTTCTTCTGGCACACTATTCATCACTACTTTTGTAGGACACCTGTTCAAAATATATGCTGCACAATTTACAGCTTCAGCCCAATAGTCATTTGGCAAATGCTTTGCCTTCAACATGCTTCTCGCCATATCCATGATGGTCCTGTTCTTCCTTTCAGCATCTCCATTTTGCTGTGGGGTGTACCTTGCTGTAAATTTTTTATGAATTCCATTCTCTCTACAAAATCTTAGGAATTCCTTGGAGATATACTCACCTCCTCTATCAGTTCTGAGAACTTTAATGTGCAGCCCGCTTTGGTTCTCCACAAGTGCTTTGAAATTTCTGAACTTCTCAAACACTTCACTGTTGTTTTTAAGAAAATAAATCCAAGTCTTTCTTGTAAAGTCATCAATAAAAGTTAAGAAATATTGGTTGCCTGCTAATGATGCTGCTTGCATCGGTCCACATAAATCTGAGTGGATG
>APFE030047622.1:0-21999 GCA_000404065.3 Pinus taeda
TCATGAGGCACTCTGCAGTAGTCATACCACTCCTAACAAGACCCTCCACTAGCAACAAAAACTTTGACATTAACAAGGTACCTACACACATCGAAACAACAACAGTCAAATACCATAAAGCAAATAAGATATACACAAGAAATAAAAGAACACAGCAAGTCAAATCCCTTGATGGAAATAAAAATGTTCAACTCCAGCATGCACATCCCTAAATCATTCAATCATGAGGTAGGCATAGGTACGAAAAACTCTCATATCCTCCCTATGTGTAAATAATGAAAAATGTGTAACTGTTGAGAGGAGGTATTTTAATAAGTTGAAGGTGGCCAGTTAACTTGGACACCCTCGGTCAGTAAACAAAACGTGAGGGTGAGAATTCATGCAACATGGAGGTGTCACATTAATCAATTTAGGATCACAGAGAGTGGGTGTTGATTATGAGGGATGAGGGAATGATTACTCTAGGTGGGGAAAACGATCTAAAAGAGGACACCTCATGTATCTTCTAGGTCATCACATTGATCAAAGCCTAAGCCAAAACTAACATATTATGTACTGGGGCTTGAATTCTCTTACATTCAGGCTCATTTCAAAAATAGTTAAGGTGAGGACGAGCTTGTGGTGCCATCAAGGAGAGTTTAACCATGTTATGCCATTTCTATAGTAGGGATCTACAGGAAGCCTGCAAATGCTATAGGAAGCCCGAGAGACTGCTAGAGGAATACTAAAAGGGCAAAGGAACGCTACCAAGGGTCAAATTGGTCTCCAATTTATTATCTTTATCCCATGCCATGTGGTAAAAAGTAAGTGCACCCTCTCCTTCATGTGTCCATAACTTGTATGCTGGTGCACTCTAAATTCTATAGGAAATATCTGTCAAAATGTGAAATGAAAGAAATCTTCTAGCTATAGATTAGAAGGAATATAGGAAATTATCTTCAACTAGATATTTCAACCCTCTACTGCCACTAAGGTACAAATCAGAGTTGTTCTAGGAAGCATCTCTCCTTCACTTAGTTGGAAACATAGAAAAGAGATGGGGGGAGGATTTAATAGAAGGTAGCCCTCAGACACTAATAAAATCCATAGCCACCCTCCCGTGTTAGAAATTTTTAGAATACATCAGTGGCTAGGATTCTTTGAACTGTTAAATGGATATGATGATGACATTTCATATGAATTTTCCATGGCCTTGAATGCTTAAACAGAAGTCAGTGCCACCACTGTGGTCAGGGGATTAGCTATTTCAATGAGTGCTGAGCTAATTAGCAGGGTGACAACCCTACCCCTAAGGATCAAATGGGGCAGAAAAGAAAAACCACAAGTGCCACTGCTAAAAAGAACTTCTTCAGGGCCAATGAAAAAGCTATTGAAGACTAGAATGGAGTTAGGAGGGAAAGCCTACACTATCCCTCAGTTGAGGTGGCCTACCATATCCTAAAATACATCTCCTATGAAGGAAAGTTGAGTGTGGTCTATGGCTACCATTTTAGATTACTCCATGAACTAAGGTTTCAAGCAGAATTTCCCCTAGCTCAAAGACTCAGTGTACCATACTTCCTCCAACAGTCTATCAGGGACATGAGCCAAAAAGCGAGAGAGGGAAAACACCAACACCTAGGCCACCATGGCCTCATTAAACTAATAGTGGTGGATGCCTTGAACAAAATAAGGATCTCTTTCCTTTCATCCAAATTCATTGATATGGATAAAGAGACCTTCATTGACACATAGACCCTCACATCAGGTGAGACCCCAACCTCTATTGTTGGAGGAATAAAGGGGAAGGATGAAGAAAAAGAGGGGATAGGGGCATAAGAGGAAAGAGAGACAGATGTGGAGAGGACAGAGGAAGAAAAAATGGAAGAGGTAGAAAAATAGAAATATGAAGAGGAAGAGGGGGAGCAATATGAAAAACCAAGCCTTTGAGAAAACTACCAAATCTAGAGAAGCAAGGGTGTCCCTAGAGAAAAAGAGTTTGTCTCCAGGACCTAATGAAAAAGAGGTAGCTTCCACCTTAGCTACCTTGATCACCTAGTTAAACCCTAAAAGAACAGGCAAAGGAAAACTCCCCTCTACTTTAAGATGAGGAAAAGCACTAGGATCAAGAAAAGAATGCCTCAAACTCCCACAAAAGCCCCTATCACAATTAAAGAGTCCCCAAGTAATAAAGAGGAGGTGGGGCCAAATAAATGAAAAGTTGAAGACTTCACCTCTCTAGGAAACATATCAAAGACTCCTATAGCATATGTAAGGCGGCACACCACTAGATCAACCCTAATACACCTACCACCCTCCAACAAAATGAAAGGAGAAGCTGTAGGAAGAATAGATCATGCTATAGGAAAAATAGAGTTCGCTACAGGAAGAATAGAGGGTGCAACAGGAAGGGAAGAATGAGAAATAGGAGGGGAAAAAGGGAGGGGAAGAAGTTAACACAACAACTAAATGACGGGGAAGCTTCCCCAAAAACATTTGAGAAGTACTTCCTAGAGCTCTAGGAGCCTAGTCCACAACCTAGTTTGAGCTCCTACTATAAATTCATTCAAGGAGGGAGAGTTATTCCACAAAAATTTGCAATTCCACTTTTATTTGAACTAGAAGTATAAAGAGGAAGAACCCACATATGGATGCAAATTGCTAAGTCTAAAAAGGTGGAATATCTGGGCCTCATGGAAGTAAAGGTCCTAGAAATGGGAAAATAATTAAGTTAACTAAGAGAGAAAGAGTCCACAATGAGGGAACAAGTACAAGAAGAAAATAGATGGTTGAGGGAGAAGCTGCAAGAGAAGGAAACCCAACTGGCCATAATGGTAAGCCTATCCATGAAGGAATTACAATGTAGACATCGATCCAAGTATTATGCAACCTTTCTCAAAGAGAAGTGGATGCAATTCCAAATCAAGACCCTATCATGACATGGATCCATGCCATTTCAAGACTACAAACAATTCGTTGAATTATGTGACCAATGTAGTATAGAATACAAAGAAAAATTGGTTGAGTTCTACATGAATAACCTCACCTTGACTGATATGAATTTTTAAGATCCCATTGCAAAGTTGGGGGACATGCAATTGATGGACCTAGCATCTTGGATGAATCATGAAGAGGTCAAAGATGAGGAGGTAAAGAAAGTAATGGAAAAGGAAGAAAAAAAACCACTATATATCAGGGCAGAGAAGATAATCCTAGTGGATGTCATTATCAATCATACCATCATCTCTAATGATCCCGATCTAGCACCAAAATACCTTTCCACCCAGGAGCAGGCCATGTCACATTTTGAAGACATACTCAAGCCTACCAAAGAAGATGGAATGCATTACCCCACAATATCCAGATCAGGGAGTATCACTCTATTGAAAGGTTGGGGAATGCATTGAAAAGGACACCCCTATATAAAAAACTCATGCAAAAACTAAAAATCAACTAGATTGGACTCAAGCTCAATCCACCCTCGCTGTTAGGCCTACAGGAAGGAAGAAATGAAGAAGAGGAAAGGAAGTAATGGACATAAATAGAAAAGAATGCAGGATACTATCCTCAAGAAGCCACACCATCTGAGGAGCATTTGGATGTCAAAGAGGTCACCAAGGCCATGAAAGACATGGACATAGATGACTGAGTTTCTTAGAGGATAACCAATAATTTCAGCAGGGGGGTGATGATGAGGCTCATCAGTAGGTATATCATAAGGATCAAAATTCCATCCTCAAACTTTAAAGTTATCTCCTTCTCATATTTATATACAATTTTTGTTACATTATGCTTAATGTGAGGGGTGGCGGATGTTTTTCTATGTCATGTGGCCTAATATGGTTTAACTGCAGTAATTGAAGCAATTTTGAGATAATTTCAATGTAGGAGATCAGAGTAGACAATGGGGAGGGATTTTAGGAGGTTGTCCACCTCCTTAACTCCTTCAATCATCCAAGACCACCACTTCATCTCTCATCAACGTGAAGTCACTTGCAGCCAAGTAGGACGAGGTCATTGGCAGCCAAGTCTTTACAGTTCAAGGAAGATATAGATCCACCTTTCTCGAGTTTTGGGAGACAAAAGCCTCTATTTTCTAGGGATTTGTTATTTGATGTATTTGACATTTATGTAATGATAATGAGAAGTTTCTTATTGATACATCACTAACTTAGTTTTAGAGGACTGAAGCCCTAGGGTTTGCGCCCAACCCCATTAGCTTAGGTCCCTCTTGTGTATTTATATTCCTTTTTAGCTCAAAATGTTTGATAGTTTATGCATTTTATTAGAATATATTCCTCAAAAATCCTGTGAATGTTGCCTCTATCTCATCTTCCTCATGGGAAGTAGAGGAATCTACAGTCAAAACCCAAAAACACTATGTTGATGAATTCATGGAAATAGGTCTACATTAGTTTTTTTTTCATATAATTGTTGTAGATTAGAATTTGATTCATTGCATAGATCAAAGTTTTTCACATAAGTTAGATAGTTTCTAAATTCAACTCATCTTTTACACCATTGGTTATGATATTATGTGAATGATAAGAGAGCATGTGCATGTGATGTTGTAGTACTGTTGGATTTGCAGGCACCACCTCCATCTAGGACTTCTCCACCCTCTTTTGATTATTCCCTAATATTGTTCTTGAGATTTGTCGCTTAGGTCACCATGAGTAGCCCTCTTTCTCCAAAATTGGCCTTCCTAAAGTGTTGAGCTTGTCTATGGGTGTTGGTCACCTTCCATCCATCTACCACAACCTTCATCCACCTTGCTATCCCTTGATCTCATTGTTCTTACCTTCCAGACCCTATCAACAGCCTTCCTGTAGCAATACAGGGATCCTGTAGAAGCTTCCTGTAGCATGCCTATAGCAACATGTTTTTCCCTTGTTTTGACCTATAATGCAAGTTTGACTTAGATTAGAGGTAAGTTGATCCCCCAACTTGGATTCCATGATCAAAGGAAACACCTAGGCCTTTCCAACCATCATTTTTCTTTCACTGCAAGAGAGAATAATGTTAGTTTCTTTATCACAGATTTGGAACAAGTAGAACATTACTTTATATGCAAGTGTGAATTAGATAGTTGATGAAATCTTGAGTTGGTAAAATAATTTTTTGTTTACAAGTGAATTTTATAGGTAGATGGTTGGTTGCAATTAGTGTAGTTTCCTTTCTATGGGTAGCATAACCCTTGTGGTCTTTCATGAATTGATTCAATAGAATTTACAAGTTGGTAGCATATACAAGTTAGATTTGAAAAGAATTTAATTTTTCTACATTAGAGCTAGCTTTTGAATTGCGCTTTCAGTAGTTAATTTCCCCCTAATTCAGTAGAAGAATGGTCTTGGAGCCCTAATGATCAAATGACCTAGTTGAGGGTGGCATGAGTAGAATTCCATCTACTATGTATATATCACTATCACCACGAATTTTGTATGAACCTTGGGTTGATAAATAGAGTTGATTAGCCCTTGGGAGTTGCATCACTCTTGGTGCAATACTGGGGCTCACCAGGAACCAACCCAAACCTTTCTTTAGAGACCCAATAGAGATAGAATCACATATTTCCTATATGCATGTTCGAACCCACACTCAAAAGTAACTAATGTTTGTTTTACTTGGAAACCATTCTACTTGATTTCATCTCTCTCTTCTCCTTTGAAATTGATCTACACAACACTCTTTGTCCACATAGCAGCAACTCACTATTCTCAGCCCTATACACTTAGCATCTTTCGCTCAGCTCTCAACCCTTTCTATTTCATAGGCTCTATCAACCTCTCACAACAACACATGCACACTCTAGGCCTCTTTCCTATGCATAGGCACTCTCAACCTCTCTCTATAGCACAAGAACACTTGGACTCTTCTCAATAGTGCACTCTCACTCAGAGATCTCCACTCAACTCACTAGAAGCAATGTTTCTCCTCCCCCACCTTGCTCAACTGTAATCTAGAGTTTTGTTCCTCTACTACACGGGGAATTTGTTATACTCCTAGTTCCTCTACTGCAGAGTGGAAAAAGTTGTCTATGTTTTCCTCTCTACTTCTTGAGAGTGTGCTTTAGCATGGCACTCCATCCTACTATTTCATTGAAGTGTGGGGCCACTATAACTGCATTAAACACTGAGAATGGACACCTGAGTGTTCCCCTATTGAGAAGTAAATCCTCAGTCAACTTGCACATTTCAGTAAGGTTTTTTTCTTTCTATGTAGATATATTCTATTACTAATTCTCTTTAATGCTAATGCTAGATGCTCCATTCACTTTCTTATCTCGACCTCCTGCTTGTTGTAGCGTCCACTATAAGGAAACCACATCTGTAGCACACACTAAAAGTACTTAGAGTTTAGACTATACATATGGGCATGGATCTCTTGGATTGTGATCAAAGCTTCTACACCTAGCCATCTTTTCCATTTAATTCTCCATATCATGCAAGGAAGCTCAAGCATGGTTGTCTTGGAGTCAAGTAGGCTCCATTACATATTTTGTGCATCATGGTCCTTGTAGTCTTCATTCTCTGTACCTACCATTAACTTCATTACTCCTCCCTATGAATCTAACGTGTTTGACCTCCCTTGAGTCCATTCTCTTCTTTTAATAAAGAGAAACAAAGGACCTACTCCCACTCAGTAGATCATCTTCCTTCATCCAAACCTTCTTTGGTCTTCTCTCTTTCCATTACTTGAGCTTTTTCTTCAATTCATATGATTGGAGGACACCGCCCTTTTTGTTCCTCTCTCTTTATCCATATCTTATTATTTCCTTTCTTCCTTATAGAGGGGTATGTTGCGAGGGTAAGAGGATATTTCTTCTTGTTTTTCTTTTGATTTGTTCCTCCTCTTTTCAAATTTCCCTTTTGACATAGAGCATTGAAGGCAGACTCGTATTCCTCTTCTTTATCGATCCTTTTTGTCTTCAAAAATTGAGCTACTACATTTGCATGAATATTATAAGAAGCATGCTTTGTCTTCTCATATCGACATCTTGTTGTGTTGTGCCCAAAATTTCCATAGTTGTAGCATTCTAGATTACTTAAGAATGGGGCAAAGAAGTTTTTATAAATGAAAACATTTTTCTCAAGGCCTTTAGTCCTGTGAACATGCCATCTCCTGGCCACTTTGAACATTCTTTGGTTACTTTTACCCAAAACATCTTTTTTTCTTGCATGCCATCTATACTCCATGTCTTTATGCCCATAATTGTTGCAAGAAAAAAAATATCCATGATAAGTTTTTTGATAACAGAAAATACCTTTTCTTTGAAGGCTTTTTCCTTGAGACGGAAATCACTTTTGTTGGTTATTCAATTTTTACGCCGTAAGGCGTTCCCTCTGAGATAAACTCTCCTCACTGCTGATGTGTCAAAATATGTACCATTAGATTTTGTTGTTAGACGATTGGATAACCACCAGCCGTTGATTTGAGGAATAAGAGGCGCGAGGGTGCGAGGGTCCATACGAACCATCAACCGTCCTCGAGGGTCCATACGAACCATCAACCGTCACCATCAAGCGAGACCTTTCAAGTTTCAAATAACAGGTTTTGAAACAGGTGGTGTTTTAGTGGCAAGCATTTCATTCGGCGAGACCTTTCAAGTTTCAAATAACAGGTTTTGAAACAGGTGGTGTTTTAGTGGCAAGCATTTCATTCGGAGAGTGCAGACTCCCGAATCCACATTGAGACTGTCAGTGACCCAGCTCTAAATCAAAATAGAAAAAACATTCATTCGGATGTGGTTTACAGAACAAGGATGGCAATATTTACAGGTAATCTCATTACTCTGATTATATATATATATATATATATTTTTGCAGTCTGAGTTATCCTGTTTCTATTGTTTGAAATCACGGATTTTGCAACAAAATGGGTAGCATGGCCCTGGTCGTATCCTGTTTCTATTGTTTGAAATCACGGATTTTGCAACAAAATGGGTAGCATGGCCCTGGTCGTATGGCATATATATAATCTGATAGTCATATCTTTATAAGATTGTTATGGTAGATGAAATTTGTCAAGAACTTCTACAATTTTTTTATTAATTGTCTTGCGTTGAATTGATTTGTCAACCCAGAGCTCTAGAACAACTTTTGTGGGGTGTACATTGCATGGAATTCGTAGGGCACCCTTCTGCTCAAATCCGTATTCCTCCTCTGCGGCCTCCAGTAGCTGATTGAAGCACGGATGATGCAAATCCTTGATTGCTATTATGAAGCGCTCCTCCTCCTCTCCAATGTAAACAACCCAAGCATCCTCTCGGAGCTCCATTTCTGCGGCAGATCTTCCGTTTTGACAGCTGCGCAATCGAAGGCCCGGATTCCATATTGAAGGGCGGCAGAGTTATTGATCACTGAAACAGAAACAGAGGGCGCAAACTTGTTATTCACTGAAACAGAAACCGAGGGAGATGGAAAAAACCTTATCGTCTGCCTCTGCCTTCTAATAACCTCATTGTAAGAACACAAATTCTCTGTTGCCCAAGTTTGTGCCATTGCAGTTTTTTTATAGCCAAACCCTACCGAGTGAAGCATTGAATGACTTGACCAAAAATGGAGATAAAAAGTTGAATAACGCCATGTGTGTGGCCACTTTGTCGGTCGAAATATCTGCATGCAAGACACGCCCGTAATGTGCGCTGCGCTGGTCATGTTTAGCTGAGTTGGCAATAAGGACAGCCCGGACAGTAGATAAGAAATGAGACTGCATGATCGCGACACTTTGCTAGATTGCGCGTGCTCCATTTGGACAGATATTTTGTGTATTTTCATTTTCGAGAGCAGTCACTTTTTTGACTTCTGTGGTTGGAATCTTACCACTTGCATGTTGAGTGTTTTGCGAGAATGTTTAGTTGCAACTCGCAGGTTGAGTGTTTTGTGAGATCTTGAAACTTTGCATGTTATCGTGCTTTATGGCAATGTTTGGTCGTTTAAAAGGTTAAATTTAATAATCTAAAATTTTGATAAATATATAAATTTAATGTATATATTAAAATGGAATATATTAGATTTGGTATTATGAAGATTAAAAACTGCAGTTTACCCCTATCTCTCTACTCTGAATTACTACACACGTTCCATTTGACCTCATGCAGCAAACATGCTCTCATCGCATTCATACATTTAGTCTTCTTGCTGACATTATGGTCCATCGTTCTCATCAAGTGGGTAAGGCGGACGAGCATACTAAGAAATGTGAAACCTCGAAAGCCATTTCGCACTTGCAGTGATAAATATTATTTTGGGTGCGATTAATTTGGGATTGGGGATTTGGATTTTACAAGAGAGATTGGGAAATGGGTTTGATTTAACTCCCTTGTCTGAAATGGTTAGCAAATTTTGTCTGTTTTAGATTTATTCATGGAGATGTGAAGCCTGAAAAGTTTTTACTTGGCCAGCCTGGAACTTCTGATGAGAAAAAACTCTTTATGATAGATCTTGGCTTGGGTGAGTTTTTCAATTTTCTCGTCTATTCTTGTATAATTGTATAATTGTGTAACAACATGATAATCTTGTTGACTTGAATGCCTTTGGCTGGATTGATAAATGAATGCCTTTTGACTGGATTGGTATTTATCTGAAGCATGGCAGAAAAGCTTTCTGATGCTTGTTGCTGCCTTTTTTCCTTATTTCTTTTAATTTATATTTATCACATTTCATTGAAAAACTTCTCCACAACCATTTGTGTATTGTCATCCACGCTAATGCTTTTCTATTCCCAGCGTCAAAGTGGAAGGATACATCATCAGGTCATCATGTTGACTATGATCAACAGCCTGATGTCTTCAGGTTAGTTTCTTATCTTTCGCATGACAATACTTAAGCTTGTTATATTGTATTTAGTTTTATTCATTTCCATTTATCTGGTTTTATTTTGCGTATTGGATTATATTAATTTTATTATCTTGTAAATGTCCATGTTTCTATTCAGATAGTAATATATATAATCTGATAGTCATATCTTTATAAGATTTTTATGGTAGATGAAATTTGTCAAAAACTTCTACAATTTTTTTATTAATTGTCTTGCGTTGAATTGATTTGTCAACCCAGAGCTCTAGAACAACTTTTTTGGCACCCCAAATGCATTGTCCCCTGCTCAATGTTGTGAAGAGAACTGTAGTTTACCCCTATCTCTCTACTCTGAATTACTACACACGTTCCATTTGACCTCATGCAGCAAACATGCTCTGATCGCATTCATACATTTAGTCTTCTTGCTGACATTATGGTCCATCGTTCTCATCAAGTGGGTAAGGCGGACGAGCATAGTAAGAAATGTGAAACCTCGAAATCCATTTCGCACTTGCAGTGATAAATATTATTTTGGGTGCGATTAATTTGGGATTGGGGATTTGGCTTTTACAAGAGAGATTGGGAAATGGGTTTGATTTAACTCCCTTGTCTGAAACGGTTAGCAAATTTTGTCTGTTTTAGATTTATTCATGGAGATGTGAAGCCTGAAAAGTTTTTACTTGGCCAGCCTGGAACTTCTGATGAGAAAAAACTCTTTCTGATAGATCTTGGCTTGGGTGAGTTTTTCAATTTTCTCATCTATTCTTGTATAATTGTGTAACAACATGATAATCTTGTTGACTTGAATGCCTTTGGCTGGATTGATAAATGAATGCCTTTTGACTGGATTGGTATTTATCTGAAGCATGGCAGAAAAGATTTCTGATGCTTGTTGCTGCCTTTTTTCCTTATTTCTTTTAATTTATATTTATCACATTTCATTGAAAAACTTCTCCACAACCATTTGTGTATTGTCATCCACGCTAATGCTTTTCTATTCCCAGCGTCAAAGTGGAAGGATACATCATCAGGTCATCATGTTGACTATGATCAACAACTTGATGTCTTCAGGTTAGTTTCTTAGCTTTCGCATGACATTACTTAAGCTTGTTATATTGTATTTAGTTTTATTCATTTCCATTTATCTGGTTTTATTTTGTGTATTGGATTATATTAATTTTATTATCTTGTAAATGTCCATGTTTCTATTCAGAGGTACTGTTAGGTATGCCAATGTACATGCACATCTTGGGAGAACAAGAAGTAGACGAGATGATCTAGAGTCTTTAGCATACAGTCTAATATTCCTTCTTAGGGGCAGGTTGCCTTGGCAAGGTTACCAGGTACATTTATAAATTATGTTGTTCTCTGACTTGTTTTGTGGAGATTCACATTCAACGTTTTGTATTATTGCATGTTTTTTCCCTTGTAGGGTGACAACGAGGGCTTTCTTCTTTGTAAAAAGAAGATGGCAACTTCTCCCAAAATGTTGTGTGACTCCTGTCCAGTTCTTTTCCGGCAATTTCTTGAAGCAGTCGCAAATATGAAATTCAATGAAGAGCCAAATTATCAGAAGCTTATTTGCCTTTTTGAAGGCATTCTTGGAGCAAATATTTCAACAAGGCCAATTAATACAGATGGAGCTCAGAAGTTCCTATCTCATGTGTGGCCCCAACTCTCTTCAGTCAAAGTCCCTTAAATCATTAGAAGAACTTGTCTAATTTTTTGGACGTGCTTAGAATATTGGATAGATTCAAAGCAATTCTTTGAAGTCGTGGAAGTGTTTGGAAATGTCATGAGTTGTGGATGTACTTGGAGGAACAACTAGATTGAAACTCTTTGAAGTCCTTGAGATTTTACAAGTTATAAACATTGAAGTATTACAAGTTCCATTCAATTGCTTGGTTGGTGTTGATGTTTAAATAAATGTGTATACTCTACTATTTATTTCAATCAAAATGTGGGCTATTTCTGAACCATTTTGTCTCCTAGGAATGCTTCAGATTTTAGTATTTAAATTTTATTTCAATCAAATGCCTCCTATCTGTTGGAAATGCAATATGGTATATACTATAGTATATCAGACTTTACTATGTTAGTATACTGAACTATTCAACAAGTTACAATGTCGTATTGTTTCTTTCACCTCTTCCATTACAATATAATAGTATTTTCTAATAACACCTTAAATAGGTAGCATATGGAAAAATTACATCTCGGAAGAGGTACAAAAACATGTTCACATAAACAAAAACAACTACATGGATAATGGATAATCTCTACATGACATTACTATTATTTACCAAATAGCCATATTTGAATACACATAACTAATCATTTCAAGTATAACTCATTATCATCCACCCTAACTTTCAACAATGTCCATTCACATGTTATTATTTCTCCACAAACTAATATTATTTACAAAATACCCATATTCAAAATACACATAGCTATTACTTTCAACTCTAACTCATTATCATCCGCCCTTTTTTTCAACAATGTCCATTCACATGTCGCTATTCTTTCACAAAATATTATTATTTACAAAATATCCATTTTCAGAATACACATAACTAACTATTGCAATTGTAACTCATTATCATCCACCCTTGCTTTCAACAATGTCCATTCACATGTCCCTATTCTTCCCCACTCTATGCTATTCTTCCCCACTCTATACATGTCCTTATTCTTCCCCACTCTATGCTATTCTTCACCACTCTATGCCTTACGGCGTTTCCTTTGCAACATAAGGTGCAAGTGCTAGTTTTATGGCAATTTGATTTGCATCCTTTCACACTTCCTTGTTGTTTCTTAGCTCTCTTTTGTTTCTCTCCTTATTGCTTCTACTTCACATTTTGTTGCTGATTTTTGTTCTTTCATTGCTACCGCGGATTTGCTTGTTATTGTTGCTGCTTCTTGACAACATATTTTTCTTTAATTTTGTTGGTATCTTCAATTACATTCGTGATCTTTTGATATTGATAAAACTAATGGTTACCCTCTTCAAAAACATGTCTCAATGAGACTACTTTAGCTTGTAGTCTCTCACAAAAATATTCCTTCTCATTCAACTAACTTTTCAGCCCTTCTTTCAATCTATTAACTTTGTCTTGCTGAGCATAAAGATCAACAATTGTTTTGCTCAAACTTTCATTATCAATTTGATATTCATGCAACTCCTCATTTTTCCTTTTATTTGGTTGTGCAAGCTCCTTGATCTCATTTAGAACAGAGAATAAATTTTTATTAAAGTGAATATTTTCATATAGATCCTTTTCCTCACTATCAATTGTGCTAGCAATATCATCGCAAAGATATAGTCCCCTTTATGTTTCTCTAGAATCCTCCATGGGTCTGAGCAGTACTCCTTTTTCATCACTACAGGGAATGCATTCATCACTCATGGGATATTTCTTTGTTCTCACCTTGAGACATTCTCCTCTCCTCTTGAGAGGTATATTCTTTTGCGATGTTTATTAAGATAGGTTTGTGTTCACCACTACTACTACTAGATGAACATTTATCCGTTTCTTATGATAATGCACATGCACTACTATGAGATAAATGACCTACTTTTTTATAATTATCACAACACAATAGTGTACCTTTTGAGTGTCCTAGAGTCTCATTTGATTATTCTCTTTCATACTATTTTGAGAGATGATCAATAGCTATCTCATTGGGATAAATATCTTCTACCTCTTGAGCATATTTCCTCTCTCTCCTTCTTTTATTTTCTCTAACAGAAACATCAATAGAGTCTAGCTGAAAACTAGAGAAACAAAGCTCTTTAGCCTTCACTTTAGCGTCGTGACTATCTCCTCCATATATACAATTGAGGTTGTCCCATATTTATCTTGTAGACACATAGTGTCTTACCTTATCTGAATCTAACTCTGATATTCCTTTTAGCAAAACCCTTTTATCTTTACTATCAAACACATTATTTTCTCCATTCACTATGGAGCACCATACATCGACATGCAAAGCCACTAAATAGGCTTCCATTCTAACATTCTAGAGTACATACTCTGATCAAATTAAAAATGGAACTCCTTATTATGTAATCCAAGTTTGATTAGCCATTGTTTCCTTTTAATCTACCTTCAAGCGGTTACGTTGGTTGTGAAGGAACCTAGATTTGATACCAATTTTTGGAAAGAATGTTAATACTGAGAGGGAGGGTGAATCAATATTAAGGATAATTCAAACATTTCTGCCAATTTATATTTAACATTTAAACTTGGAATCCATTAAGCGAGAGAAATCAAAAAAATCATGCAGCAACATAAATCAACACATGAACACATGCACCAATAGCAACATACACATTAGACATAGATATTTTAACATGGAAACCCTTTTGGGAGAGAAACTGCCAAAGCTTGTTTTATATTTGATGTAATAATAGAACCTACTCTATTACATCAATGTTTGTGAGCCACCACTCATAGGAAGCACCAACTTCCTTTTATTGTTTGCTAGCATCCACTAGTAGGAAGCACCAACTCCCTTCTTCTGCAGACACCTAATCAGCTTACCAAAAGCACCATGTGAAGCACCAAATTCATAGATTTATTTCAAGCACCAACTTACAATTCCTTTGATTTAATCAAGCACCAATTTTCAAGATGCACCAACACCCAAGCTTTCTTCAGACACCCACTAGAGATGGAAGCACCAAATTCTTGTATGCATGATCTAACCCACACTTAGAAGGAACTAATGTTCACTATACTTGGTAGTCACTCTGCCTAATGTCAACTCTTCGTTCTCCTCTTCCTTTGACCTACGTAACACTCTCTTTCTATATAACAGTAGCTCACTTTTGTCATCCCTCTACACTTAAAAACTTGCACTCAACTCTCAACCCCTTCTATTTCATAGGATCTCGCGAGCTCTCATGGTAGTACAGGAACACTCTAGGCCTCTTTCCTATACATGGGCACTCTCGGCCTCTCTTTGCAACACAACACACTTGGCCTCTTATCAGTAGTGTTAGCGCTCAAATCTGCCTCAGGCTGAGGAAGGAAAAACTCAAGGAAACATCAAACCAAGCTCAGCCTCGTAGCTAGCCCTACGAGGACAGGAGAGGGCTCTCTCCAGTCAATCTCGATAAAATGAGCAATAGGGTGCGAGATGACTAAAAGTGGGAACTGATTTTAGGCTAGTAAAGAGATAGGAAAGCTTGAATTTGATTTTTTTGGGTTTTGTTGGAGAAATGGGAAAAAACAATTTTGGGTCCGAGGATAAGGCCAGATCTTTGCAGAGTTCGAGTTGTGGCGCGGTAGGCAGTAGTCTTAATGCTTTTTGATTAAGTGTATGGAAGGATCAGAATGAAAAGGAGCCGAAGAGGGCACGGGGGGACATGGATCCTCTCGAAACAGGCGAAAACATGTAAAACTAAACAATTTCAAAGGTAGAGCACTGAAATCAATGGATTCAACCTCATTTACTCATTCATTTAGTTTCAGAAGCATAAGAAGGGAATGGAATACATTAAACATGAAAGAACTTACAATAAATTGAGAGAAAACACCATCAAGAACTGAAAGCCACAAGAATCCCAATAGGTGCTACAAAACCTCTGATCTTTCCTTAGCTAAAATATGAAAAATATGTACAATAATGTGCCAAAATCTTTCCCAGGAGTCCAATCTGTAGAATGTCTCAAAAATTACATCATATAGACCTCCTAACCCCTTCCCACACCTATAGGGGTTGATATCCTCCTTCTAGGAGCAGTTTGAACTAATTCCAAACATAGAGCTGAAAACTAGGCATCCAAACAACCTATCTCTAAAAGAAAGGAAATTGATTCATTACATTAATTTTTTGCTATTTTGTAAATGAATCATCTAGAATAGGTAAATAAGTGCCTAATTTACATCATACACATCAAATTACATCAATATAAGTCACATATTACATCAGGAGATGAAACTGGTGAAAACTGGCTGAATTCCTCAGCAGGAAGATGAAAATTTGACCAAAAATCTCTATGCGCCGCACGCTTGAGCTCTATGCATTGCGCGCATTTCTGCCTACTTTTGGGGCACTTCCCGACATCAAAATCAAGCTCACAATAGCTGGTTGGAAAGAACTGGATGTCTGCTATCCAACCCTAGTGGAATTTCCTAATTTGGAGCTCATTTTCCCCTTCAAAATGTCATTCTCCCAGAAGTACTTCTTGCTGGAGCAAAAGGTGGCAGCAAGGTGGTTTTCATGCTGTTTTTGGGCCTTTTGACCATCCAGAACTTGATGAAATACTTCGGCAATACTTGAGCATGCATAACTTATCATGACAAACCCAAAAATTTAAACTTTTCCTTCAGCAAGTATCCCAATCAAAAGCGAGCGTGTCAACGCGCTACGCGTTGCGCTGAAAAACCTGTTTTTAGGCCAAAATTTTTCAAAATAACAAAAATTTCTCCGAATTTGCTCAAATTCAGAGCAAAGACCCTCCATCATGTATTATGTCCATCCAATGAAGCCTCGGCCAAAATATGGAGTGGATTAGGCATTTTCTGCCGTTTTAGTGCTCTGCTCAACCTCCTCTTTAGAATCTTCATTTTTGCTTTGCAAACATGCATGCGAGCCCAATAATGATTTTTCATATGACAAAGCATGTATTTGTCTCTATTGGCCTTTTCCAACAATTTCTCCAAATGCATGTTAACACGTAGGAGGAAAGGCTCTCGATCAGCTGGTGTCATATCACCAGGTCTCTTTCGGGCCAATTGTCGATCCTCACGGATTTGTCGTAGCTCATAAAGTGTACGCTCATCCTCTAGCTGTTTGTTATGCTGCTCCAGGTAGTTTATCACCCACTAAGCCATCTGCAATTTCTTTCTTAGCGAGTCATTCTCAGCTTTTTTCTCCTGGATGATCTCCTTTAGCTCCGAGCTAGGAGAGCTTGCATCAACATCAATGATCATGAAATCAGTGTCCCAGCCTCCTGAAGGACCCTCATCATGCATAGGCCTCTTGCCCCTGTCCTGGATCTGTACCTATGCCGAAGAAGAAGGCGAGACCCCTTCCACATCCTGTGTAGATAATATTCGCTCTACTGATGGAGTGAACGAGACCCCTTCCACATCCTGTGGAGATAATACTCATCGTGTAGCTGCAAATAAGGCCCTGTGGCCTCGCTGGTATGTCACATACAATGGAGAACTTATATGCTCGGTCTCAGGAATGTCAGGCTGGTGTGAAGGCTCTCCCTCATCATGAACTACCTCGAGAAGTGGTTGTGGCGCTGTGAAGAAGTCACGGGAGATGAAATCCTCCCAAGTAATGCCTTGCTGTGTCAACTGATGTACCACTATGATCTTGATCAACGCGTAATGACATATACTTCTATGTTGCTGTGCTGGGGTCTTCTTTTGTACTAAAACCACCATCCTCTCTATGTTGTGATACATGAAATATGGAATGTTCATCATACGTACCCTCGTGAAATGCATCAACAAATGGACATGGTACGCATAGAGACACGAGAATCTGCCCTCGCAACTGAAATACCGAATGATGAGTTTCATCAATGGTACAAACTCATCCCTCAGGAATGTGAAAGGAAAAACCGTGCTCAGGTGTCTCATATACCCAGGTTTGATGTATGGCTCATAGTAGAATTTGTCTAACTACTGACGTTAGTTCCATTCCTCTCCTATGTTTGGTATCCCGGTGGCCTGAGCAATAGTCTCTGGTGACAAAGTGAAATTTACTCCGGCGAGGTTTACACGGCCATCATGTAAATGAAGAACAAATAAACGAACTAGTTCACGATGATGCTATGTTTGTGAGATCATCTCACAGTATTGGAAACATGACTGACGCTGAAAACAATCTATTGCTTGCGGGCAAGCCTGGAATTGAGCCAAAGAAGTAGGCTCCTCCCTAACATGCTTACCACCTTTGCTGCTTTTGTGAGACCTCCGTGGCACATTACCCTCAGCTGTAGAATCACTCTCATACTCCTGCTCATAAACTGAATCCATCTCTGACATGGCTTTGAAAACAAGATGTCTACAATATGTATGCTGATATAGGTATAGTGAAGGAAAAAATTTCAGTGTATGCTTGACTCCTCAAATGTGTCAAATGTGTATCAAAGTATCATACGAAAGCCACAATGAAAGTAGTTTTGTCAACTGAGTTTACAATGGCCATAACAATGACAGCAAAGAAGTAATGGTAAAGAGAGAGCGTGAGGCTGAGGTGAATAATGAGCATGGATAGCACTGAAAATAGATGACATCAATAGCACAAGTTTGAAAAACCCCCACACAGTCCCTAATATTTGTTTCAAACCCTACGAAGTGAATTTGGCAATAAACATAGGGTTTACATATCTTTATCTTAAACACTTGTTTCTCCACATTTAAAACACCATAATCATGCCCAAAATTCACTGAACAAATGTAAAGAACCTACTTGCAAGTTGATGGAGGCAATTTGGCATGAATCTGGACGAAGGAGTGAAAATTTTTTGGTTCTGAGTTATACGCACTGTGCACCTACCCAGTGCGTAGCGCGCATGCAAATTTACACCAGCCAGTGGAGCCCAGTGTGTAGCACGCACCCAATGCATAGCGCGCCTTCTGTATGGGTCGCGTGCACCCTCAAGCCTGTCAATCAACCCTTCAAATGTGTCTTTTGCCCTCTACTTCACAAATTCGACTTTTGCCTTGAGAATTAGTGGAAATGGATGATCTTCCATGATTTATATGCAATGACCGTGAACTTCAGTGATTTTTGAGGATTTTAATTAACCCTACAGGTGCAAGCATGAGGAAACACAAGACAACCAGACCCCCTCATCAGTGAATGGGATGCCCCTAGCGAAATGCAATGAAGTGGAACGAGCGATACACCTAAGAATGATATGCGAAAAGCGAACTGAACTCTGACGGAGGGTTGTAAGGACCGACTCTAACAAGTAGCACACACTCACTTAGAGCTCTCCACTCAGCTTCGTAGAAGCAATTTTGCTTCCCTCCCACCTTGCTCAATTGCAATCCAAGGTTTTTTTCCTCTACTTCAAAGGGAATGATGTTGTCTCTGTTGTCCTCCCACTACCTCTATTTCACAGTGAACAGTTTCATCTCTATTTTCCTCTCTACTACTAGAGAGTGTGCTTCAGCATGGCATTCCATCTTGTTGTTTCATCAAAGTGCAGGCCAACTACAACTTTATTAAACACTGAGAATGGGCATATGAGTGTTCCCATGCTAAGAAATCAATCCTTAGACATCCAACACACTACAACAAGGCTCTGTTCTTTCTATCAATAAATATTTTGTCCTTGGAGCTATTTAATGCTCATGCCAAATGCTCCATTCACTTTCTTATCTTGGCCTCCTTCTTGTTGTAGCATATGTTATAATGAAACTACATCTGTAGCATGCCATCAATGTACTTATAGTTTAGGCTGTACATTTGGGCATGGCTCCCTTGGACTATGATATGAGCTTCTCCACCTAGCCATACTTTCCATTTAATTCTCCTTATCATGCAATGAAGCTCAAGCATGGTTGTTTGGAGTCAAGCAGGTTCCTTTAAATGTTTTGTGCATCGTCATCCTTGTAGTCTTCATTCTCTACATTTTCCATTAAAATTATCACTCCTATATGTGCATCCAAACTATGTGTACATAGCAGCTGCCTTGACTCAACGATTTGATGTAGTTTCCATTATTCCAGATACCAACTCTTATGTGCATAGTTACTTAGGTATCGACCCATACATCCTTTGTACATATGTCCAACACTGTGTAATAACAATCCTCAAGTTCTTACATGCTCTCGGGGTTTCAGGGTTAGCCCCACCTTTGTTCGCAACATTTTTATTTAAAATAACCCATAGGATCTCAATAACTTAACATTGAAAAATGCTTCCCAACAACCTCTTGGGTGCCTCTTTGAACTATAGCCCCAAGGGCTTAAATGCCATGTGTTAAATCTTATCTACCCTTGGTCACACAACAACCTAACCATTGGCCCCACTTGATATACATATGTTCCCTAAGCTGGATCCCATATGCCCATATCCTTGTAACTCTTATCAATAGCATTTCTCAAGATCTTATAGGTTCACGGGGCTCTAGCCTTGGCCCACCTGTGTTCTTTACTACCAGTGCCTGCTTATGCTCCTCTTTCCTTAAGGCTATGGGCTTGGCGCTCTCTCCACTTCTCAGCCTCATGTACGCTACAATGGCCTCTGTTTGTCGGTCTGAGTGGAATTCCGACTCTTCATTCCAAATGATTTCGTGTTATTTTCTATTACGATTTTTGTCAGTTTACAGTTTGTTAATTGTTGTCCCCTACTAGCTCGACTCCTTTCCATCCCATAACCCCTCTGAAATAAACATCTATGATTCAAGGGTTCCAACCTTTTAAGCTCTATTCCACTACCCTGACTCCATGCCATCCTAGGTCTCTTTTAAATAATCCTCTGGGATTTTGACCTTCCGGGGTTCCAGGTTTCCGAGCCTTCCAGGATTTCAAGTTTTTAGGCCTTCCGAGGTTCTCTTCTTCTCGCTTCCCGGCTCACTATAATCCCGTAGCCTTTTTAAATAAGCTTATGGGCTTCCAACCTTCCTAGGTTCCGAGGTTCTAGGGATTTCTCTCAAGGACTTCAGATCCTAACTTTGACTAACCATAACTTTCCATCCAAAGGGCCATTTACAGAGTTCCACATACCATTGGAAATATTTTTCTAAGACCTATCCAACTATGCCATTTTCAGGCGCACCTGAGAAAATATCTTAATGCACAAATGCCTCCAAATGTTGAGTCTCCTAACCATCATAGTCATCATGTTATGGCTTCTCCAATAAGCCTGCTACTATGATGATTCTCTACAATATACCTCACCAATCACAGGGACTCCCTATGACCTTGGCACATTAATAACATCAAGGCTATCTTAGTTACCATTACAACTAGGGTAGTGGACATCAAAGCCAACATTTGTTGTCACAACCATCCATGCTAGTCTTATTGACATCAATTCCAATACTCTTTCCAATCACTAGACAATGCCACATTCCCAACACATCTGCCAAAATGACTATTGACATCAACACCAACACACTTGTTTCCACTAGCCATCTAGGAAATGCCAACTTTCCAACACTCCCAGGGCTCCTCGACGTTTTGTCTAATTTCAAGATTTAGTGTCTGATTATCCCTTTGGTTTCTTTGATGGGGCCTTGGGAACTTATCTTCTTTTGGAGTGGTGGAGATGCTAGAAATGGTCAGGCAAAGGTCATGCTGCTATGGGGATTACTTTAGAGAACTTTTTGGATGGCCATTGACTCCATAGATATCGACGATGACTCAATTTCCATTGACTGGTTGTTGGAACATATTTCTCTGGTGTTTCCATTGCTTCACTAGTGGATGACACACATTTTCATTCTTTTCTCTTCTTTCAGTGACATATCTTTCCTCCACATTTACAGAGAGAAAAATGTGGAAGCATATGTTATGTCTAAACATGGGATTACTCTTCCTCCTGGTGGAATTTTTTTTAACTCTTGGTAGATCAGTCCATCCTTCATTCAGGTTCCTTTGAGCTTTGATTTTTCAGTTTATCGAACTCATAGATCATTTTTGTAACCTAATTGGGCTTGGGTAAGTTGTTGCATGTTTTTTTTTGGTGTTATCCTGTCCTATTTGGTCCTCTTTGATACTACTCTATTTTTTCTATTTTTCTTGTCTTGTTATAAGATGCATCTCCCTTGTGAGTGGGGGTTATATGCCTTGCTCTTGATATATGTAACTTCTCCTACTTTAATGAAGAAGCCCTGTTTTGTTTCTTCTTCTTCTTAAAAAAAGAAAAAATCATTTCTTATACCGTTACCTAATAATCAATATTGCAAGGAAGATTATTATATTAATCATATCTTACTTTTTCACTATTTTCCCATTGGAAAATCCAACAATGTGCCCATTTCACTGGGTAATGGCTTTCTAAAGCTCCATTAAATTAATTTAATTTTTTGAGTTTGGTGTAGCTCATGGGAATAACTTGCTATAACATAATGTTCATTATGAACTCATTTGCTAGACATTTTCAACAAACCAAGATCATACTTAACTATTCTATTCTCTTATGGAAATATGTGCTTTCAAATGGGACATTTGTTGCGTTGTAACATCCCTCCCTTAATAATCAATAATAAATAATAAGAACTAATAAAAATAAT
>APFE030047624.1:0-20701 GCA_000404065.3 Pinus taeda
ATTCACATTAACTAATGAAAAGAAAAAGAGATTTTTTTTTTCAATGTTAAGGGCAAGATGCACTAAACAAACTGAAAAACTAATGAAAAGAGAGCAATTTGAGAAATGATAATAAGATAGAAAAAACAAGCAATTTCACTCAATGCAAGCACGATCAGATCCCTAAATTGACAAAGCAGTCCTTCAAAACTGAGAAAAATCCCAAAGACACAAATGAGCCGTGTAATCTAGGCCCAAAGTGAAACAAGGCGGAATTCAAGTGAAAAAGAGGTAAGTCACTCAAACAACGCAATGAAATGGTTAAAAACCACTAAACAAATGCAGGGGAGCAATCAGAAAGTCGACTGGACCAATAAAAAGACCAAAAACTCCTAAGGAAGGCTCGACACAGAAAGCCACTAGATGCCGGAGGACTAAAAACGTGTAATCGATAGAAAATGGAAAACAACCAAAGGATGAAGGTTAAAACCAGTCAAACAGGGCTCCAACACACTCAAGCAGTCGAGAAAATGTAACCAAAAACAAAGACCAAGCTTAGAAGGCTTAAAATCAAGCAAACCTTAGCAGTCCCCAGGCCTGGCGCGACTGTCAGGCTGAAACTAGCGCCTTTTAAGGATTGGCGCGAGTGATATATTGACAACTAGCGCCAATTGGCGCGACTGTTATGCGAAAAAGCACACCAGTCAGGTTTGTTGTGCCAAAATGAAAAATAAGCAATCCAAAACCAGACCAACGATAACTAGGTAAAACAAGAAGCAAAAACAACAAAAGAACCCAGCCTGAAAGGCTGACCAAGCAAGCGAAAATCAAGAAATAACCAAAAAGGCAAGACAAGCTCCCCAGCGGAGTTGCCAAATTGTTGAAGAGGTAAATCCCCTCTGCGGACAGAGGAAATCCCTACTAGCCCAGACCAGGTCTAGCAACAATCATCAAATGCTATAACGCAAGTTCCTAATTGCAAATTAACAGACCAACGATGAAGGCCTACCTGGATTCCAACACTATTGTTTGTAGGAGAGGTGGTGCTCTCATTCCTCTGCTCCGGCAGGTCACAATCCTCACGATCTCCGTGAATGGACACCTGCACATACAAGAAACAATACAAACGCAAGTATAAAATCTAGTATACACAACTATATGTCAGTCAGAAAAGACATAACTCATCATCATCATAAATAATAACAAGAGTGGAACCATAACCAATAGTCGTTCATTAATAATCAATCAAAGGGGAATACAACCAATGTTCTGACGCTGGATTCTCCTCTGGCGGGTAGTCAACAGAACATGTCTCACAAATCCTATTGGGAATAAGGACAAGCCTTCTCTCTTTGGATATTGGACAATAGTCTCCTTGCTTGGATTTGGCCTTAAGGGAATCAAGAAGGCTCTTGCAGCATGAAGCTCTTGGGAATTTGGGAATTCTGAAACTCTGGAACTAGCTTGCAAAGGAAATGTGCAAGCTTTTATAGATGGAGGAAGGGGAGTTGGGATCATAACCAATAATCATGGGATTGGCCATATCATAAAGGAAGCTTCCATGAGAGGTGGCAAACCACTTCCTCTCTATGGAAATCCATAGCCGAACCACCTAACTCAAGATAGATAACAGTCCAGGAATTTGTTAGGACGAAACTTCCACCATTTATTTGTTAAAAAACACCACTAAATATGGTTGGCATGGGTGCGACTCTATGACAGAGCGCCAATTGGTGCGCCCCCTTTGGAGGATTTTCCCCCTTGGCGCGAGGGTTGAACTATGGGACCGCGCTAATGGAAAAAGAGTTATTTTTAGGGTTTTTTAGCAGGAGATGTCTTTAGGGCAAACAAAGCCCATGTTTAGAGGAATGCAATGCAAGTGTTTTTAGGTCATGTCACTTCTCATAGGTCCTGGAATGAGTCCTCCAAGATACGGGACAAGGGTAGTAGGGACGGTCACAAATTGTTGTTTAACAAATAGACCTGCTAAAAATAGCATGTCTAAAAATAACATGTCTAAAAATAGTAGTTTGGCCAGTGAGATCATTGGCCACATTAGGTGAGAGGTGAAACTACTAAAAATAGAAAGTTATAAAAGTAACATTTCTGGGTCCCTTCCTATTTATAACAATCCCTAGTCTATATATAGGAAGTAAAATAAATTTTGGTCTTAGTTGGAAATATTAATTAATTAATTCAGTTGAGTTAATTAGTTAAGGACATTCGAATTTGAAGTCTTTGTGAGCATGCACATGAGTTGTCCCACTGATTGAGGAATTTATCCTTAATTTCCTCCACTGGTTGAGGGAATAAGTTTGAGTTCTATAATGAGAGAATCAATTGACTTATTTTTAACTAGTCAAGTCCAGTTAGATTATTTTAACAAGTTGTTAAAATAATAAAATATAGTTTGTTAATGCTTGCATGCATGTGACACATATTATTTTAGATAACTGAGAATTCACTCATGGATAACTGTTGCATGTCAGTTCTGTTAGAGACCCAGTTGAGATCAGATGTGGGACAATGTACTATCAGATGCTTGGATATTTCTAGTAAGTAATTTCTTGCAATGGAGAAGGAAACTATTATAGGAGATTGGAGGACTTGTGGCCTATATATTGAGGCCTAGGTAGTCCATGATTTTCATCTTCTGATTGAAGATCATCAGAGTACAGAGAGAGAAGGATAGCTATTGAGTTGATTCTTTTTATATGTTGAAAAGGATTTCCACTTGATTGATAATACATGTTTGGGGTTTTATGTTGGTGCTTTCCCCTAGATATATCTTGTGTTGTGTGTGATTGTTTGTCTTGATCAATTATGCATGTTTCTACTTGATGTTTCTCATGATTTCGATTATGCTTCTGCTTAATGTTTTGTAGAAGTAGAACAAGTATTATGCTTTAGGACATTGCATATATCAGTTTGTTCTACAGGTGAGATTTTTACATGGTATCAAAGCTATCTGATTTGTAGAAAAATTCTACAACTATGAGCTGATTTCATACCATGTCATGGGTGCTAGTCTTGGTAAAAGACTACATTTTAATTTGATGATTGTAGTCTTGGTAGAAGGACGATTTAAATTTTTTTTAGACATGCAAATATACTTTTATTGATTATTGGAACATGTAACTAACATGATTATGAGATTTGTGAATAAGGTTCTTGTTGGGGAGGTTGATAAACCACCTAAGGTGCTTGTTGTTAGGTTGATAAGCCACTCTTATAGTGCTTGCCGCAATTAATAAACCACTTGTAATGAAAAGGATTACATGGAGATGCAATGGGGTCCTTGCTGGGGAGGTTGATAAATCACCTTGGGTGCTTGATGTGGGTTAATAAACCACTCTCAGAGAGCTTTCTGTAGCTAATAAACCACCTATGATAAAAATATTGCATGGAATTGCCACATGGTGTTAGTTAGGGATGATAAACCACATGCACAAGGGTGCTTGCTGAAAGAGGGTTGATAAACCACCCAGGGTGCTTGTTGTGGGCCAATAAACCACTTATAAAGTGCTTGAAAAAAACTAATAAACCAGCCATTACTATGAAACTATTGTGTTTGACTAGTTGATAAACCACCCAGGGTGCTTGTTGTCAGGTTGATAAACCACTCTTAGAGTGCTTGTTGCAACTGATAAACCACCTATAATAAAAATATTATGTGGATTTACCATGGGGTGCTTGCTAAGGATGCTGATAAAACACCCAATGTGTTTGTTGTTAGGATAATAAACCACTCTCTTATAGTGCTTGCATCATCTAATAAACCACCTGTAATGAAAATATTTGTATGGAGTTGTTGCGAGGTGCTTTTTGTCAGGCTGATAAACCACTCTTAGAGTGTTTTCTACACTTGATAAACCACTCTTAGAGTGTTTTCTACACTTGATAAACCATCTATAATAAAAAGACTGTGTGAACGGTATGAAAACAAAGTTTGTACTTGCCTTGATTAGTGATTTACGCATGGCCACGTTCTGTTTGGATTTTTTACGATTGTTGTGGTGAATTCATTCCTGTATTATTGCTGTTTGTTCCTGTTTGAATTTCCTTGTGACTTTCATGCTTGGGTCTCAAGACAAATTCACTAGGTGTGGCATTAAAGAATCCATAGAGCTCTGGTAAGAGAGCCGAGGAGGCCCTATGTGTAAATGACGAGCTTAAGTAAATGATGAGAAAGGCTAGAAGTGGGAAAATGGGCTAGAAAATGCCATCATTGGAATACCTTGGAGTGTTACTCCTAAATATGGCAACAAGTGTAAATGGGAAAATATAGAGGGTTAAAAATTGACTACACAAACAACATTGAGATAAAATAGTAGCCAAAGGTGCTAGAGTAAACAACAAGGTGCAAAAGGAAAAAAGGAGGAATCCAGGTAAAATAATTCTTGTGAACAACACATGCTTGCATAAAGCTAAGGAGTTCTCTAAACTCCGATTTTAATTGACAAATGTTAATACATGTTATGTCCATGACTAAGTGGACAATATTATGACATCTAAGAAGGTTGGTTGAGTCTATGGTAAATAATGGGCCATGAAATGGTAGCCATAAAAATGGCACAACAAAGGTTCTCTAAGCCTTGAGTTTGATTACTACATATATGTTAATCCATTATGACTAGCAAGTTTTGTTAAGGATCATTCTTCTGAAAGAATGATAGTTTAAAATTTATTTGATGACTATGTGAATGGCTTAATGGGATAACATAATGCAGAATGAGGAATCCATTGGGGAAGAAGGAATGTTGAAGGATATATCACATAATGAAAACAATGTGATCTATAGCATGCTGGGACAAGCATGGATAATTGAAGAAACCAAAAACTTGGGAATTGGGTACTGGATGCACACGATAAAGCATGGGAAAGACACTAGAGGCAGTGTTTCCTAATGTATATGGATAGATAAGGTGTGGTCTCTTGATTTTCAATACTATTAAGTACATGTTGTATTTTGTTATGTGTAATGTGTTGGGACAAGCACGATTGTGAATGTCTAGGCTCATATGACTATACATGAAGGTATGGGATTATCTGGGTCGGTTTTAGGACGAATATGGCCCCTGACTCTAGGGTTGTCTAGGCTAATGCAAATTTATGGGACGATACCACCTATAATTCCATATCACGGAAAGACAAAATATAGATGGTAGTGCCCAATATTTGTTGGGGGTATGAATGGCCTTGATACTTCTCTCTCTCTTCATCTCTCGATATTATATATTTATATAATATATTATATAGACCACGGGTGCTTACTAGAGTGGGACAATCGATCCAGTGTGTGGGAAGTCAAAGAGAAGAGAAGGCATAGATACTTGTCGGGTTGGCAACCAGTCCAGTGTGTCTACGAGAGGAAAGAAGGCCATTGAGTGTTTGTTGGGTTTGGAAACTAACCCAATGTGTGTAAAGTAAAGAGAAATCCAAAGATAAGTACCAATATTTCATTAATTTTTATGAATTTCTAAATTATGAACATGAACTAATATCATGATTTATGATAGTTGGTTTATGAGATAATTTGACTTGCTATGACAGAAAGCAAAATGAAATTACAAGGTTTACATCATGAATAAGCTACTAATGAGGTATGCTTTAAATTTATTGTAGTTCCTTTACGATGAACCTTATGGAGAATTATGTGCCATGATGTAGGAAAACATGGAATTGCCCATTTTGGGTGGATGGACTTGGCTGCAAGGTGAATATCAACAAATTGTAAATATGAAAGTGCGTAGTGGCACACTAATTAAAGATTTAAGGAATGTGGCCATTGTGGAACACTAACACCCAATAGTGTCCATTGATTACCATGGAGCATGTCATAACATGTATGAAAGTGTGGATGTAGGGACTTGCCTCGGTTATGAGACTCTTTCGATGTGAGGAAACCTTGCCAAGGAATGGATCACCTGAGAGAGTGGGAAGCAAAGAAGGGTATGCCTAAACTTTGAAGGTGAGTGACTGCACGAAAAGGGGAACAGATTGCCCAAGGGATTGGGAAGCAGTGAAGGGGATGTTGAAAAATGTTATTGGTTTTTAAAGGGTCATGAGCATGGTTGATTGTAATTAGAAGCATATTAGGGTGTTTTAAGAAGCAATGGGCTGGGAACTATTAACTAAAGGAACAAGGAGCACAAAGGACAACAACACTGGACATGGAGGAAGGAAACACTTCAAGAAAAAAGGCAAATCTATCAAGGTGGTTTGGGTGCAACATTAGCACCAGGAAACATCAAAGGAGCCACAAAAGTGGTTGATTCGGTAATTTTTTTTTTTTTTAGTTTCTCAGATTAGAACATCAAGGACAATGTTCCCTTTAATGGGGTGAGGACTGTAACACTCCTTGTATGTTTTCCCCTTGATTTTTATAATGTAACGATACTTTGAATTATGAATGAGTATATTTTTATGTAATGACTTGAAGAGTGGGACCATATATCCATGCTCTAAGGAGGAAGAGGAAAAGAAACATGTGTGGAGTTAGTTGGAACCTTTAATTAATTTTATGGTGCAAATAATAAGAAAAAAAGGAAGAGTCTAGAGGAACATGAAGAGACACCCATGAGAAATTATGGGAGGGAATTTTCATAGTAATACAAGGGTTGGATATTCCTCTGGGGGAAGCACATGAGAAGTGCTGGAAATACTTGTAAAGTGGAGGGAATGAAAATTCCATGGGAAGCTAATTTAAGACCTGGAGGAGCTCAAGAAAATGATGAGGAAAAAGAGAATGAGTGCTTACCAAGAATTAGCCGAGAAACCACTTAGGGTGTTTGCTAAATAGCTAAGAAACCACCTGATTTAATAAGTGATCCTTGTTCCCTTTGAGCTAAGTATGGCCTCTTGCTAAAACTATTGAAGAAATTCCCTTTAAATCATGGATCTGGATCATGGGTGACTATTGTAAGTAATTCTGGCTAAAGTAAATCTATTGTTGGGTGGGAAATTGAAGTCCCACCTTTATTTTGGCCATTTGTTTTATTATAAATGAATGAATATAGTTTATAGTGTAGGTTTTAACCCCATACAGAAATGACTTGCATACGAATTCTAAGAACATAAAATAAACAATGCAAGAGCATAACACATAAAACACATATACATAGAGATTTTCCCCTGGATTTGAAAACCGGGACTACCAGCTTGATTTTTCATTATGTTCCTTTCAATGTTACAATATATATTTATACATGCCGAAGCATTCGATACCTTGGACTGAAAACCATCGCATCCAAAACCATGGATTGAAAACCATCGAGTCCAAAACCATGTGCGAAAACCATGCAAAAAACCATAGGTAGGTCTACCCAACCTAATATTGGGTCCAAAAACTTTTTCCCCAGAGCGCTGCCTTGGACCCCATAGAGGGGGGCTACCTGCCCCCCTCAAACCCCCTAGACAAGGGGGTTGCCTCCCTCCTTGTGACCCCCCTGTTGCGGAATTGGCGGAACGAAGGGGGGGCTCCGGCCCCCCTCTAACCCCCTGGTTAACTACGTAGGCTAGTCATGGAAAGAATATAACACAACCCAACAAAGAGTTGTGAAATTAAATATTGCTTTTTTGGAATTCAATGTGTAGCTCTGAGAAACGCTACATTACTGTAGGATGCTAGTGCATGAAGTTTGTTAACTGAAATTCTTGGATATTTTGTAGTTTTTCTTATAATCTTTGTCATGCATTTATAAGTTAAATGCCTAAAGTTATCTATTTACTATGTATGGAGTGCATTCTATGTTTAACGTGTTGATAAATGACTATGATTTATGAAGAAATATAAGAATAAACATAAAATGCAAGTCCAATGGACCTAAGTGTAAATGAATGAATAGATCTCTATCGTGTTTGTTATGAAACTAATAGATATGGCTTTCATATCCTTATTTTATTAGTGCTAAAATCATAAGAGATATTGTTATATGTATATATCTATTTACATGCTAGGCCGAAGCCTCTTTAAGCTCATGAAGGATAGCGTGGTTGTGTAAGCGCACACATTACAAGCTTAGAAGAGATAACTCATGGTATATATAAATATGTGCACCTATACACCTGTATAAACATTTACATGCAAGATTAAGGGTTGGGATGAGTCTCCAAGAAATCTCATGATGGAAATTTAGTTAGACCACCAACATATTCACATATGGAGGCCTCGGGCAAAGGCTTGTTCATATACTTATAAAAGCTTTGATTCCATTAAATGCACGATAGTTGAAAATCCCTTGCTCTAGAGAAAATAGGCCTTGAACCTCATATGCCATGACCAAGTGAAAAGGATAGGAGATATGAGTTGTTGGATGCGTAGAAGCATCGGTGTTGTCCACGTAGCCCAGAGGAATTTCCCTAGAGGCTTCAAGTGGAGGAAGGTGCAGATCCTGCTGGGAGTTATTCGCTAGGACAACGTGGCATAGTGGGGCATGTTGGCAAGGAAACCACCATTGAATATCCATCGTTGGTTGGTAATCACGGTCCCCACCATTGGATGATCCCAATAATTTGAGTTTGTGACGTCACCCCCGAAAAATTCATGTGGAGCTCAGTGCAATCCAACAGGGATTTTATCCCCAAGATGAAGTGGTATGTGTGGGGCCCCTCTAGTATGATCAAGTGAATTATAGTGTTGTATGTAACTAAAGGGGAAAATATTATATGTATGTGCTCCACGTAACCGAGAAAATTTAACTTGAAGGAATCCGAAAGTATTTTCAAAGGGGATTGAAGGGAAACTTCTGAGATTCTATTCCTGGGATAACGTGGCATTGTGGGGCCACTCATTTGTGAACCATGCGAATGATTGAGCACTCTAGGTAGGTTGATGTGGCTACACATTTAGGTTGAACTTCTATGTAACCTGAAAGGATTCTTCCCTGGTAGTTCCAATTGGGGACTCCAAAGGAATCCTTAAGATTTTATTTCCTAGGTGAGGTGGAATAGGGGGCCTAGATGACATTCATGTTTGGAAGAGGGTCCACCCATTTAATATATATGTATATGTGTACATATCGTGATTATGAAAAGGACATAAATGAGCCGATAATGGATAATTTGATGAGTTGGAGGGCCACACTAGCACCATATGGGGACCAAATGGGAGCCACTTGGCTAGTCTTGATGATGTTGCATGTGGATATTGGCCAAGTCTTTAATTGGCTATATATTTTAATCTAGGAGTTGGATTGAAGCAAAATTTATACCATTGGAAAGGTCTCGTTGAGATGATTGCAATAATGTTGCCTATTTTAAGTTTTGAAGAGTTTGAAAAGGTCAAAAACTTTACACCCAATTTCCATAATTGGAACCTTGAAGGTTGGGTTGGTTCAATAAATGCATCCTTTTACCCTTAGTAGGGGTAAAGGATAGTAGTGGTTGTGTTACAATGAATTAATTGTGATGAAAATTCCTTATTATTAATAATTTTTACTTTTTATTTTATTAGGTTTTGTATAGGTTTCCTTTTCCATGGTTTACATTTTAAAAAAAATCATTGATTTGTTAGGTATGTATTATATTCTTTGCACAACTAGCCTCACATAGAATTCATATATGCCAAGCATAGTAGGGAAGTCATGAGGGGTGGGGTGGTGGTGTAGAGCACCCGAAGAAAATACTGGTTGGTTTTTTGCATCAAATTTTGGTGGGCACAGAGTTTTCACTTTTGGTAGTTTTGTGGTGATGGTATTTGGATCCATGTTTTCTTATTTTGATTAATGACTTAAGGTTGTAATATAATTTGGGTCAATTTATTTGGGGTTTTGTATGTCGTGGGTTCCTATATATTGTATTATCAATAAAGAAGTTAAATTATGATAGAAAAACTAGAGGTTCAACTTTAAACAATTTGTTGGTTTTTCCAGTTTGGGTTTCTAGGGTAAATCTCTATGTATTATGTGTGATTACCATTGTTTCTTTTTTATTATTATTAAGAATCCACGTGTTTATTGCATTTTTGTAAAAGGTTTAAAACTTTCATTTGGTATCAAAGCAATTATTGGTTTCTAGGGGATGCCTTTGTGGCTAGCGGTTTAGTTATCTTGGGTCTTTGATAAACCTTATTTCAGTGGGAGCTCTTCAGTGGTGATTCTTATGCTAGAAAAGAATGGGATGTGGTTCAAAAATAGAGATCAGTGAATTTAATGGGAAATTTTTAGAATTGTGGAAGCTAAAGATGAAATATATTTTGGTAGACAAAGACCATTGAGTTGTTGTGGATCTAGGTATTGTACCAACGGGAACACTGATAGAAGACTACATAAAGTTGGATTAGAAGGAAAAGAGAAAAGATTGATTGTGTCTCTCATATTCAATATTAATGAATGTTCCAGGAAAAGCTACAACCAAGGCATTATGGGATAATCTAGGTGCTTTGTATGAATCTAAGTCCCTAACAAACAAACTTTTCCTATAGAAGAAGTTGTACAACCTGAGGATGAATGATGGAGACATGACGACAAGCATCTAAATGCCTTCAATACTATGGTAATTTAGTTAGTGTTTGTGATATTAATATTTTAATCAAGAAAATTTTATTGCGATCTTTACCAAACTCATGGAATAGTCTGGTTGTAGCCATAGGTAGTAATTGAACTACTTTATGTTTTTATTATATGGTCTCATCCTTATTATCGAAGGAGATAAGGTGAAAAAACATGGAAATGCAGAGTATAGATTCATTATCCATAAGAGAACGTTCTTTGAATTAAGGAAAATTCAAAGTTTTTTCCCAAATTTTCAACCATCGACATCACAATAAATTCAAGCACCTCTGCAGCTCCTTCCACACCAACAACATGATTATGTGAATTTGATTACAAGTTGTGTATTGATTAGAGAATTCATGGCTTGAATATAAGCCAGGAGAGTGCACTTCTTGGAAATTTCAACTGGGCATGTAACATACTATAAGTTGAGGATAATATTCATGTTCAATGGAACTAAAAAAATTCTCCAGACCTCGTATGCCATGAATTTACTTTTCTTACGAAACAAATAACATCACAAATTGTTTATGAAGCAAACATCCTCACAAACATTGCTTATGCAACAAACATCATCACAAACATTGATTATGAAACAAACATCATCGCAAACATTGATTATGAAACAAACATCATCACAAACATTGATTATGGAACAAACATTGCTTAACATCACAAAATATTGGTATGAGTTTAAATTGTTTCCAAGTCTTGAAGTGCATTCATTCATTTGGATCATCAATTGCATGTTTTATGCCAGCCTTCATAACCATTTTACATCAACGCCAATGTTACTAACATTATTCTTCAATGCATTGCACGTCCCACTCAGTGAGATCTTATTCTTATAGGATATAGGTGGATAAAAGAATAAGACAATGAGAAAACCAAAATAGAAAAATGGTGTATGTTGTGGCTAATTCTAGCACCTACAACAAGAGTGCTTCAGGGAACATAGAAAGCCTCTTAGAGACAACCTTTGGGTTGATTTTATATTAGTGCCTAGGACATCTTAATGAGAGGAGTGCACGGAAGATTATCTATAAGGGGTTTTCAACGACACTCCAATTGTCACGTAAGTAAAGGAGAATAAAGGGGGCTTGGTTCAAAAGTCTATCATGTAGGTAAACCCAAGCCGATACATGGATCCAAATGCTTAGGGGGTATATCGGGCCAAACTCAAAGAGAAATGTATGGTTTTGGTGGCTAACACACAACAATAGGCATCTTTATATTGAAGTTGTAGTAAAGTGGAGATGAGGAAAGGAAGTAGGGAATTCGATGTAGAGGGTTGTAAAAAAGACAAAATCCTAAGAAATGACGTTCCAATAGAAATATGGAAGAGAGAGGATGTGGAAGAGTGGAGTACTTATTGAGGTTCCATACTAGACATAACATGGGTACCATTAGCGCTAAACAACAAAAGTAAATTTGGGCCACACAGGTACTACAGGTTAATCAAATTACACAAGTAAATCTATCTTGTATAGAGGTACTGTAGGTTATAGGCTAACCCAAGTAAATCTATCTTATGCATAGGTACTGTTCGATTATTTAGTAGCCTAGATAAATCCATGAATTAGAGGGAAACCGACAGATTCATCACACTATTTTTAGAGAAGGAAAACACATATGAAATGAGATTACAGAAGGGAAAACATACTGCGCATTGATATGCTTGGAATCACCAAGGATTTTCATTAATCCAATGTGAGTCCAACATACTAGTCCATTTACATTCAACCAAGATATCACTCAAGCCCCTCACAAACATGCAAGTAGAACCAAAGTGGAATCACAGAAATCCTGACCCGTAGGTGTAGGATTCCAAACATTTTCTAAGAGTTTCTTCCCCCTATTTATAAGAAGAGGGGGAGCTTGTGTTGCAGTTACAAAATATCTTCACCAGAGTATCCAACTATCTACTAGACTAGCTGTCTTAGCATGCAAGGTTCTGCTGCCCAAAATGATTACAATCAAGGTTTGATCCCTTTTTGGAAATACATAAAAATTACAGAATAATGAAAAGAAAGAGGAAAATGGAAAGATGATGGAGGAAGTTATCATCCTACGCTTCCTGTGAAGGCCCCTGATTAGGCCACATCTCTGCCATGATGTGCCAGCCAGTCCACCCATCACTTTCAGTCTTAACTATTTTGCTTGCTTGTTCTTTAGAGTTGGGAGTGGGCAACTGAGTTTGCTAGTCACAGAGCAACAATAGAGTTTGCCCAGGCAGTCCTTTATATTTATGACTGAGTGGGGCCCCATGTTGAGCCATTAATCTTCCTTAGTCGCCACATACTGATTTATTGCTGCACCATACTTCATTCACTGCTTTAGCTGCCGACCCATCTGCCCTTTAAAGCTCTGCACCATGCTATCAAAGCATTACCGCATCGAGACCTTTACTCTAAAATATGTCATAGAACACGGGTCCTAATCACCTTTGGACCCCAATGACTTAGTCCCTTCTATGTTTATGCATAATAGGACTGAGGGCTATGACTTGGGGCTTAGCCCTAAGGCGCTAGAGCCTTTAGAATCTTGTCGAGGGGCCTTTTTCCTTTGTTGCATAATATCCCACATATCAATGGTTTTTAATGCTTTGCCTTTGATATCTCCCCTTGACCCTTGCGATTGCCAATCTGCGAGATTGGGCCCACCTCGGGTGTCGCAATCACAGTACAAGAGAGAATGACTGGTTTTCGGAGGGGGTTGTGAGTGGAAAGTGGTAAGTGAGGGGGGGTGCGAAATGGTATGAGAGGGAGACGTGTCAGTGGGGCTTGGTGGGGAAATTGCTTTTCGGACCCCCCGCTGATAAAGGGAAACATGGTGGGGGCGGGGGAGGGGTGGCAAAAAGGCCTGGGAGTTGTTGATTACGACAGAGTCAAGCTATGCTATCTAGAGATGTGGGGCACTCAATCATTATGTGGCATTTGAAAAGAGGCGGACCCGACAACCCCTTTAAGTCTATCTTATAAAATATCGCATCCGGGAAGTTCCCGCATATCGCAATCGCAAGCCTTGTAACTGGAGCTGCGACCTTTTACCTTTGCTAATCACCAATAAGTGAGATTGATGATGTCATCAGTGCCACATGGCACTTTCTGAGTGGTGACACGTGTCACTCAGAAATGCCCCCATAAGACCTCTAAAAAATCCGAATCTGCATGCCACATGTCCTCCGTACTGCCGCGACATGCTAAAGTCAGCTCCCCTGTGGATTCTTAAGACTAATAGGATTCTGCCACATGGCCCCCTTGGAGGAGAGAGAAAAGGGCCCATCTGCCCTTAGTTTTTCCGTGAAGTCCTTTTTTAAATAAAATCGCCACCTCGCAATGCTTTAACACTAAAGCCCAAATTCTCGAGGATTTTGCGCTATCAGCCTATTTCTTCCCCACAATTCCGTAAGGATGGCCTGTTGGGCCTCTCGATTTGTTGATATTGAGGGGTTCTAATGTGCGAGATCACGGGACTGTGATATTGTGGGATGCAGGATTGCGATATGTGGGAAGTGGGACTGCGGGATCTGCTCACTATCAATATGCGGGATGCGGGGCTACGAGACTGTGGGATGCGGGACTGTGATATGGATGATATGTGGTATGCGAGAATGCAGGATTTTCCCACCGCCGATTGCTAATTTACTGTGCTTGGGGCCCTCCAATATCTGATATGCGATATTTTCTCTGCCTTGGACCCGCCGATATGCTCCTCTTTCATTTCAAGGCAACATAACCGCCATCTTCATTCTGCTCTAACTTCTAATACATAAGTCCATTTTTGGACTTCCATATACCGTTGGAAATATTATTCTAAGCACTATGGCATGGAGAGGGTTTGATTAAGCTTAGAGAGCATATGTGGCTTGGAAGGTGGCTTCAAACTTCACTTCTCTTTCTTACCCTTTTCACAGCTGAAAACACATTTAGTAGTGAGTGAAAACAATGTATTTGAGAAAAATGTGCAACAATGGAATTCCTAAAGTAGAATAAATTATGATTCCAATGTGGTGGAATAACCAACTTCCATAATAAAATAATAGTAATTACTCATTTTTCATTAATCAAGGCTCATCCATGACAAAGAAAAGATAAATCATGATGATAATATAATATAACCAAGCTTAATGTCATTTAATTAGTGACTTTAATGTTTCATATGCTCCTTTTCATGGTGGCACCAACCTCATCCCAGTGGAATCATGGTAATAAAAAAAAATAAAAATAAATATTTCAAACAATTGTGAGCATTAAAAGTAAACTCATTGAATGCATTTGTAAGAGTCATTAGAGAACATTGGGAATACAAATTTATGAGAACTAAGGATAAGAGGAGACTGAAAGGGAAAGCAACCAATTCTTATTTTCATGCAATATCAAAGGTTCAATTGATACTTTGGATAATGCAAGGGGTAGATGCTTCTGAGAGAAACATTGAGGTTTCTATCAATCTCAAATTTTGTAGCAGTGGTCAAGTTCTATTGCTTCATGGCTTCACAAGTAGAGAGCCCTTGGTAAATTTTGTTGGTCATGATTAAATGCATGTTACCCAATGGAATAACATAGATCATGTTGGCTTATGAGTGGTTTCTAACATACAAATAGGGGTGGGATCTATGACTACTTTATTAATGTCAAGGATATATGTTTTGGAGAGATTGTTGATTTTTACCATCTAAGAATTTCTTGAATTAATCAACAAGAAAATATTTGATAGGGTATATTAACCTATTTTGCATTTGTGAATTGCATAAGACTTGCATTCCCACTTTTGACCATCGAAGTTATATCCATAGGTCATGTTAGGGATATTGTTAGAATTGCAATCTAGCTAAGGATTTTGTTCATAAAATTTGGCTCTGATGTTGCAATCACAAAACACAAAAGAATAACAATCCAATCCATGCTTCCTTAATTCATTTTCCCCTTATTACTAATCATAGAATGCATGAAGTTTGAGCACTTCTTGAGGTGATAATTGTTCCTAGACCAGCTTAGATCCATCTTAACCTTGAATCTATCAAGCGCTAAGAGGGATCCAATCTCTCGAGGTGCAAACTTGAGGAAATGTTTGCACCTCAAGACATTTGATCCATCTTGGTGCTTGATAGATCCAGGGTTAATATGGATCTAGGCTAGTTATATAATACTATAATATCTATATTTGTATCTTTGTGTCTCTTTCTTATTCACTTTCTCTATCTCACCCCCAAAAATGCACACACTCTCTCCATATCTATATTTCTTTCTACCCCTCCCTATTCCTCTCTACCTCTCTCTCTTCCCCTTCTCTCTCTTTCTCTCCTCTCTCTCTCTCTCCCCCCCCTCTCTCTCTCTCTCTCTCTCTCTCTCTCTCTCTCTCTCTCTTCTCTTCTCCCCTTCTCTCTCTCTTCCATCCTACTCTCCTCTCTCTTGCTCTCTTTCCATTTCTCCCTTGTCACTACCTCTCTCTCTCCACCTTTCTCCCTCTATGTCTCTCTTCTTCCTTCCCTCTCTCTCCCCATCCAACTCCATGTCCATTCCCTTCTCTCTCTCGAGTCCTCTCTCTCCATTTCTCTCCCACCTCCCTCTATATCTCCCCCACATCTCTCTCTCTCTCTCCAAATCTATCACTATCTCCCTTTCTCTTCCCTTCTCTCTCTCTCTCCAACTCTATCACTATCTCCCTTTCTCTTCCCTTCTCTATATCCCCTCTATCTCTATGTCTCCCTCTCTCTCTTTTTCCATTCTATCCCTACCTAACTCCCCTCCTCTTCTCTCCTCTTCTCTCCTCTCTCCCTCACTCTCTCTCCATCTCTCCCTTTACTCTCTCTCTCTCCCTGCCCTCCAGTTTTGTCACTATCTCCCTCCCTCTCTCCCCTTTGCTTGTTGTCATCCCTTGTATCCTTAGCTAAGATGGATCTATGTTGATTCTTACTAATACTATTTATATTATATAAATTTCACATCTTTAAATATCAAAATATTCTCATTTTTAATTTTATTAAAACCTTAAATTAATTTCTATGGGAATATTTTTAGTAGTCGCCAGGATAGAGAGTCTAGATATATCTCAAAAGTAATTATAAATTTTTTCCTTTTAGCTTCAATTAAAAAAATGTTATAAATTAAAATTAAAATATATTATTTTTTTATTGTGAAATAAGTTATGGTTTTGGGCATGTGGTATTGATAAGCCATTGTATTGACCCATGGTATTGTAACAAATCCTATTTACAAGTTAATAATAACCATGGCTAAGAATCTTGTCATATTGTTAAAAAATATTTTGATTGTGAAATAAGTTATGATTTTTTGGCATGTAGTATTGATAAGCCTTGGTATTATCCCATGCTATTATAACAAATCCTATTCACAAGTTCATAATACCAATGGAAAAGTGGGGGTGAATATCCATGATTAAGAATCTTGTCATATTGTTATAAAATATTTTGAGTGTGAAATAAGTTATGTTTTTTGGGCATGTGGTATTAATAAGCCATTGTATTGGCCCATGGTATTGTAACAAAGTCTATTTACAAGTTAATAATATCCATGGTAAAGTGGGGGTGAATATCATGTTTAAGAATATTTTCATATTAGCTTAAAATATTTTGATTGTGAAATAAGTTATGTTTTTTTGGGTATGTGGTATTGATAAGCCATGGTATTGGCTCATGGTATTGTAACAAAGCCTAGTTTTTACAAGTTAATGATATGCACTGTAAAGTGGGGGTGAATAGCCATAGTTAAGAATCTTGTGATATTGTTATAAAATATTTTGGTTGTGAAATAAGTTATGGTAAATCACTTTTATTGTTTTTCTTCTATTTATTATTTATTTTATTTTATCTATCTAAGCTAACATTTAAAATTGCTTACATACTTACATTACACCTATGGTATATCACTTTTTATTTATTATTTATTTATTATTATTTTTTTTTATCTATCTAAGCCAACATTTAAAATTGCTTACATACTTACATTACACCTACACATCTACTCTATACTAGGCTATAGAGGGCTCCATGCAATAATGATTTTCTTCATTTTTGGTAGGTGGGAAACATGCACAAATTGTTGCTTAGGAACATGGAAGGATACCATTGGGTGGATTGGTTCAAGAGGGTTTGGATATTGGAACATTTAGAGAGAAATATTTCTAAATCTACCTAATTGATTGATTAATTACTATTATGCATATGAACAAAGGGGCATCTTCCCTTTCCTCCATTATTAATACCTTACGTGCCTAAAAACAACTATTGATAATTCTTGTGTTAGGTGCATTACTTTAGTGGTTGAGTGTTGCACTTGAGTAGAATACGCCCAACTTGGGGGAATTGATTATGTCTCAATAGGTGGGTATCAATCATGTGTTGCCTATATCCCTATGAAATAGACTATTGTACTTCTAGAACCAATACTAGAGGAGTTCACCAACCACAAATCTCTTTGGTGACAAAGAGGCGCACATTACTATAATTAGAAATTTTAGGTGGATTAAGGATATAAAAAATGGTACAAAGAAGCAAGGAAAATCTCAGAAAAAATTGCTAGAAAATATTGATTTGATTAAATAATTCATTGATAAAGACAAGTAAATAAGCGAGTTGTTTCTTTTATGGCTTCCTCTTCATGAAAATGTTGAAAGTGAAATAGAAAAAGATTCACATTTTCATAACTTGGTATCAAAGTAGCTCCCATATTTCTCCCATGATTCTCAAAAAGTGGCTTTAGTAGGACCAATCAAATAACTACTTTTATTCTTATGTCGATACACTGTCTAATTTATGTTCCACTTATATATGGTTCCAAAGGTTCTGACTCCCAATTAAGATAAGGATTCCCCCCACCCTTGGAAGCTTAGATGGAGTTATAGATGTGACTAAGGAAATACAACTAAGATAATAGTGATAATGCCACTGAGAGTAAGTTGTGCCTCCTTAGTCTCAAAATGGGTACACCTCCCTAGATTTCTCTATACCTTTCCTATGTCTCTACTTATGTAGCAGTGATGCTTTATTCGTTCCCTCTATTCTAGGTGTTTCCCTGTTTTCTAATGTTGTTTACCTTATAGGTGCTTTGCCTCTGCTTCCTCTCCTTTTTAGCCACCTACCTTTATAACTTATACTTTTACCTTAGATTATATAATTGCCTATGCCTCTGCTCCTACTACTGATGTGAGGTTGTTCACACTTCCTATTGGATGTAAAGAATATATGGGATAGCACGAAGGAATGAGATGCGAGGCTTCTCACACTCACTCTCAAATATAAGGAAGAAATTCATTTCCATTAACACCATCAACGAATAACACATGTATAGAGAAAAATTTAACATAACATAGAAGAAATACTTAATATACCAAGTGCATGTATAACTACTACATATGATGTCCATATTCAATGGGGAGTTTTGATGATGCAGATAAAATTAACCATACCATTGGAAATTACTAAGTAATTATAATCTTTTTGTTATTTATTTATCTGTCAGACATATTAGTACTCATGATTATTGTTGAACTTGCAATTCCCCTTTGATAGTTTGTAATAAACACATCTATCAAACCATTAGGGACATGTGTTGGCCCATCATGAAATCTCAACAAAGTTCTTGTCTCGTGGGTGCATTTGGCCCCTTGAGGATTAATTATACCCATTAAGGGGACTAAAAATGCCTATTGGGGCTTATTATGCCCACTAAGGTGCCTATTATGTGCATCGGGTTCAATGTACCACATAGATGTTCAATTTCTATAATAGTCCCTCCCACCCCATCATACAATCTCGAGCTGCGGGAGGTGTTAGTGAAAATTGAACTCCAAGGCTTGTTTTCAAATGGGATAACAAAAATACTTCTTATTCAAAGTTTGCAAAATGAATTTCTGATACCACCATCATTTACATTTGATTGAGAGGTTTCTCGTGATATAAATTTTATCTGAATCCAACTCTTGGATTGAAAGTTACACCCCTTGAATTTTGACCAATCAGATAAGGCCACCCCATCATTAGGTTGTCATGTGGCATCCATGTGGCACCCATGTGTGGCTCTGCCACATCATCACAAGAAGTTCCACATCACCGGTTCCTATATGTGGCATCCAGGTGGCCATTACTAGGTCTCCATGGTGCTTACCACATCAACCTAGGCTTGTGTGCCCCCTAGGTTTAGCCCCATGAATCATGCAACGATTCCATGCTATATCCAGTTCTAGATTCTTGAAAGCTAGAGTGGCTTTTAACACAGTTGGTTTCCTATTTCAGACCCCCTAGGTTAGTTCACAGTGGACCAGAGGGGCCCTAGGGTGAACATAGGCCATTGATTGAGTCCTTAATATGAATGTGTTTCCTTGAGGTGGCACCCTTTTAATGAGGAACCCTCGATAAGAAACTCGACATCAGACCTCACTCCCTCGTTAACTCACTACAGACTAGGGGGGCCAGAGTGAATAAGGTCCATTGGTTTGGCCATCCCATAATTACTCGGCGGTTGAAAACCTCGACAAATAGGAATCTCTCCAACAATTACCATCACCACTCCACCACCATTAGTGTACAACCACATGGCATCCACGTGTGGTCCATGTGGTACTACCATAACACAAATCCACATTTTCATTGGGTAGATGCATGGTATTTCATTTAATTATGCAAGGATCTATTGCTCCACGATCTCATGCTCGATTAAGATCACCAGACCGTAAAAGGAAAGACCAGTAGAGATATAATAGTGTCCCAACCCAAATGATCGAACATGCATTAGGTAATCGATTCTATAAACTATATGGAAGTATGTGTGCACCTTACCTCCTTGCAAGTTGGGGAAGGATTTTGGGTCTGATGCAGATTCTACCTCGCCCGCACTTGATCTCAATGCCTACACACAATCACAACTAAATAGAGACGACAAGTGACCTTCCTCGGAAGATCGTTAGATAAAAAAATAATAGAATCAACCATATAGCATGTTGAATACAAATAGATATAAGGAAATAACATATGTTTCTATTAATCATATAAGTGAAAGTACATCAATATACCTTCAATAAATAAGATCCTCTCCTCTAGCTTATAGTATGGTCTCCTCTCCCAATACAACATAGCTCTCACTCTATAGTTTGGATACTCCCTCCTTTTTTCTTGGTGAGATTACAAAGGCTCATTCTATCCTCTAGGAGAATGTATTTAGATACCTAGGGGCTTGAGAAGTTAGGAAAATTCTACAATAACGGACCCC
>APFE030047626.1:2709-36973 GCA_000404065.3 Pinus taeda
TGATAAACATATTAAGGAGAAGCAATTTCAAGAGGGTGATTGGACATTGTTATATGATTCTAGGTATAAATACTTCAAGGGCAAGCTAAGGACAAGATGGCTCAGACCTTATGTGGTAGAAAGATGCCATGATAATGGTTCAGTGCAAATCAGAACTATAGATGAAGAAGCCATTCCATTTCTTGTTAATGGATACTGATTGAAAATGTACAAGAAGCCTTTATCAAAACAAGAGTTCATTAACAATATCAATAAGACAGTGATGATGGTGGAGCAAGTTCCAGCTCCTCCCTCATCAGGTCATTGAAAAAGGAAAAAAAGAAAAAAAAAATAAGGATTCAAGTGAAAACCTCCATGAGGTGCCTGAGTCCCATGTTTGGGTTGAAAACCTCGTGAGGCGGCCCAATGATGAAACAAAAAAAAATGAAAAAATAAAAGGAAGATCCCTAGGTGAAAACATCCCTTGAGGCGCCCAGGGCAAACATCTAGGGTGAAAACCTCTCTGAGGCAACCTAGGTGTTTTTCAAAAAAAGAAAAAGAGAAAAGGGATAAAAAGATGTAATTGTTATTTGTAGGTGGATGAGAAAGATAGTCAAGGAGAAAAAACAGGATCTAAAGGGCACCCTGCCTCACACATATCCTTCTCCTCCACTCCTTACCATGCATCACTCCATCACTTCTATCATTTTCCACTCTATTGCTTCTATTTAAAAGAAGATTGTGTTTTCTACAATCATCAGCTACAGGTCTTTACTAGGATGACCCAAGAGCTACAGACAATAGATAGCAGATAGTAGATAGTAGACAACAGACAACAGAGGAGGAAGAAGAATGACTATGCAGCAAATAAACAACACAGCACATCTGATCTTTGACAACTGCAACATGTCATCGAGACCATAGGTAAGTATCCCGCTCACTCACTCATATGCATCATCTGATCAAAAGTTGTAAAGGTTATGAGGTAGTTGGTTTATAAGTGAAAAGGTTGTTTATAAGTGAAAAGGTGGCCAGTTAAATTGGCCACCTTTGACAAAGTAGACAGTCAGGTGGCAAAAAGGAAATTCTTTTTAAAATCAAAATAGAATACAAGAGTCCAAAAATAGTGATTTACTTTTGATGGCATTCAAATTCGATGTAAGGTGGGGCCCTAATGCATATTAAAGTTCGAGCAATAGCACAAGATTTAAGTAAGCGTGGGTTCGAGAGACGGATAAAGTGCTATGTGGGGGAGAAATGAGCACTAGTTATAACTCAAGCTCAACCCCCGTAGTTGACCATGACGTCAAGGTGTTTGACCGAGATCTACGGCCTGAGATTGCTCAGGGAGGTTCAAGCTTGATGAACATCACGTACACTCCCTACCCCTGCAGAGGGCCACCCCAATCACTCCACTCCATCTCATCTCATCCACATCATCCACCACCCTCATTCATTATTGTCCACCTCATTCACTGTACCCCGTCACCTCATCTACCATTCCATAGATGCGGTGTTGTTTATGGCTACCATTTTAGGATGCTTAAAAAATTAAGATTTGGGGTAGAAACACCAATTTGCCAAAGACTCAACATACCCTATTTCGTGATGCAATCACTCATAGACTCCAGAAATAAATTAAAGGAAGGGAATTCCCAACAATTAGCTCACCATGGGTTGATTAGGATCCTTATTGAGGATGCCCTCCAAAACCTCAGGATCCCTATAACATGGTCAGTCTTCAGAGACTTACCAGTAGAGGATGACATCAAAACCCTCACCTACGATGTTTATCCTTCTGTCAGTGAGGAGGAGGTAAAACAAAAAGAAGAAGATACAGATCTAGATGGGGATGAGATGGATAAAGAAGAAACTAATGTTGAGGAACATGATGAAGGAGAAGAGAAGGAGGATAATGCTGAAACAGAGGAGGAAACGAAGGAAGAAACTAATGGAGATAAGAAAGAACATCAAGAGGAGGAAGATAAGAAAAACAGAGAGGAGGAAGGCATTAAAATAGAAGGGGAATAACATGAGGAGGAGTCACCTAGGATGTCTCTAGAGGCCCCTGAGAGGGAGGCAGCAACTACCTTCACTGCTCTCAGCACCCCAGTCAAGAAAAAAGGGAAAAGAAGGAGGCAAACCCGTCTATATTTCAGAACAAGAAATAACACAAGAATCAAACCAGGGAAGCCACAAATATCAACAAAAATCCCTATTGAGATTGAACATTCCCCTACACCAAGGGACAAAGAAGCAATAATGAGAGATCAACTTGAGAGGGAAAATGCATGGCTAAGAGGACAACCGCAAGAAAGGGAAAACCAACTAGCATGTATGGCTAGCCTCTCCTTCGAGGCCATCTAGTGTAGGATGCTAGCTAAATCCTATGCTCTTTACCTCAGAAAACAATGGATGCAATTTCATATTAAAACACACAAAGGGGCACCATGCCATTTCAGGACTACAGGCAGTTTATTGATCTTTGTGATCAAAGTACACCAAAGGATAGGGCCAAAATGGTTGAGTTTTACTTGCACAACATGGCCCTCACAAACATGAATGTTTGGGATCCTAATGTCAAGCTAGGAGATATACAATTAATGGCTTTGGAATCATGGATGAACCATGAGGAGTCAAGGGCTACAAAGATGAAAAGAATATTGGCTAGAGAGCAAAATGAACCTCTTTTCATCAAAGCTAAACAATAAAATCCCAAGGCCCTAATCAGCAACCATAATCTAATTGCAAATGATCCTCAGCTGGCGTCTAGATATCTTACTGTCCAAGAGCAAGCAATTTCACATTTTGAGGATATGTTTAGGCTGCTAGGAGAAGATAGTATATATGCCTACTTTAGGAGATGGAACACACTGCCACACAGCTTGAAGATCAGAGAATATCACTCCCCTCAAAGGTTGAGACAGACACTCAATAGGACACCTATGTATAAGCAATCAATGCAAAGGTTGAAGTTCAATTGGATAGGCCTAAAACTCAATCCACCACTACTATTAGGAATTCCAGAAGGGAGAAAAGAAGAAGATGAAAAGAGGCAGTGGGAAGAAGTAGGAAGGAAACCAGGCTTCTATGCACAATAAGAAGAGATCACAACATAGGCATGGGATGTTAGAGAGGCTACCAGAGCCATGAAGGACATGGACATTAACTAAGTTTCTCAGAGGATGAGCAACATTTTCACTAGGGGGCTGATGATGAGCCTCATCATTGGGTAATTATATGGGCCTTAATTCACCTCCTAGCTTAGTCAAACCAACTATTCTCACAACTTATTGCATACTTTTGATTATATTTTGTTTATGAGATCATTTAGAGTTAGATATTTTGCGTTGTGGTCTAATGTGCATGTAATGCGAGATTAAAGGATAAAAGCAAGGAATTTTAGCGAATACTTTGGTCAAAACTTGAATGGGACAAGGGAGAGGAATTATAGGAGGGAAATCCTCCTCATTTACTTCCCCTCCATTCGAATATTCCTCCATCATCTCGAAGTGCAAACAACCAAATCATGAGGACTAGAAGGCAGCTGAGCAAGTGAAAGTCAAAGCACCAGTTTATCTCAAGTTTGGGAGCCGAGCCTCCCTAATTTTAAGGAATTCGTTGGAGAATTCAATCATATAAGTAGAGAGGCCTAGGATCTCAGTAGGATTTGAACTTTTGATTGTAAAACTCTACTTTATTTTTGAGCTGCAAGACTTGTGACAGTTTTTTATGTAATCCATTGTTTTGATAATAAGAATGAGTTTTGTTTCAAGCCAACACTGAGTTAACTTAGAGAGCTGAAGCTCTTGGGTTAGGGCCCAACCCCAGCAGCTAAGGCTCCCCTTTATTGTACATGTATGTTAGTGTAGATTCATGGTTAAATCGTTCATTTTCTTAAGTAGTTGCATTTCCATGACAGCAGGGTAGCGCATAGATTCATGGTTTAATAGTTAATTTGCTTAAGTAGCTGCATTTCCATTACAGTAGCGTTGTGCATAGATTCATGGTTTAATCATTCAATTTCTTAAGTAGTTACATTTTCATTACAACAGTATAGAGTAGATTGGTTGTGTTTTAGTCTGCTTCCATTTGTGCCTTTTACTTTAGTTAGTAGGTTAGCAAGGATATACCCATAGATTTCCTTACCGTCTAATCCACAACAAACTTGACCAATCACTATCTCATTCATTTCAATGCTTGACTTTATGCACACCAAATGTCCACCGTCGATCTATCTAGCTTGATCCAATGGCTATCGTGAATTCCTCCACCTACTTTATGCGCTCCAAATCTCCACCGTCGATCTAACCCTCATGATTTGACATCTATCGCACAATCTCACACGGATTCTTGCACGACCGATATCTACCCGAGAGCACACAAGAAAAGTGGTTTCCTCGTGCTACATGTCACCCAATTAGGCTAATCACGTAAAATTTTGGAATTCCGCTTACATCTTTGAGGGTGCGCGAGAAACTGCCTACCACCTACGGAAACCTACTCTATCATTCCACACATTTTTTTACCCTTTTGTTGCCACGTGACTTGATGTGGTCCATCCATCTATTCACTTCATCTCCATGATAAGATCTCTACCATTTATCTCTCGTTTAACCCTTTTCTTCCATCTATTCACTTAACCTACGCGATAAGATCTCTGCCACTCATCTTCTCTTAGTCTTATTCGTTCATCAATTCACTAAATCGCTTGCGATAAGATCTCCGTCGCTTATCCTTCGTTAACCTTGTTCGTTCATCTATTCACTAAATTTCCCACGATAAGATCTCCACCATTCATCTTCCGATTAGTCCTATTCGTCCATCTCTTGACTTAACTTCCCATGATAAGATCTCTTCCATTCATCTTCTGTCAGTCTTATTCGTCCATCCATTCACGTAATCTTCTGCGATAAGATCTCCGCCGATCATCTCCCATTAATATTGTTCACTGATCGATCCAACAGTTCCTATGCACTGTTGCTTCATTACGTCTCCCTTTCACTAATTTCAATCCTCGCTTGCTCTTCTACTTAACTCCTTGCATGCTTGATTTTACCAAAACACAAAAAACACGAAAACAGACTTAGTTTAGTTTCCTCACTGACACATTAGTTTGGTTTGATGCTCTTTACTTTTGTAACTTAGATAGCAGTATTAGGTTAGTGTTTATTTAGCAATTCTTCTTAGTTTAGCTATTTAAATGGTTAATTAGGATATGGTGTGATTTAGAATCACATGTTGTTTTCTTCATTACTGTAGTAGAGTAAGCTCTCTCAGAATAGATTATCTCTTCTTCCATCAAAGAATCAAGCTTCTTCTGACTCTATATAAGTCTACCTTGGAACCCCTGGGGTCTCTTTCCAGATGAACAAGTGACAACAGGTAGGACCTTCACTTCTACTTGTGCATATAGCACTGTCACCTCCAAGTTTGTACGAACCCCCGGGTTGATAAGTAAAGCTAGTAGCCCAGGAGCTGCAACATCCTTGCTACAATATTGGTGCTCGCCAATTATAACATCATCCAAGTAAACAGCCACACTTTTTCCGATAAATCCACGAAATGTTATGTCCATATCCCGCTAAAAGGTAGCACCAACATTTAGAAATCCAAACAGCTTTCACTGAAAAGAAAATACGCCCCATTTGGTCTTGAATGTTGTTTTTAATTTGTCAAGTTCCACTAATAGACTTGGTTGTATCCTAAAAATATATCTAATAGTGAGAACATATCTGACCCAAATATCCTTTAGAGTATCTACTACATAAATGGCACGGGATAATTATCATTATCTATGCCCAGTTCAAGTTGCAAAAATAAACACATAAACATATCTCTCCATACTTCTTTCTGGTAGGAACCAAATTAGAAACCTAGGTAGAATGATGAACTTTAAACATGATCCAAGCATCCAAAAACTTCCCCAATGATTCCTAAATCATGGGTTCAAGCATAGGATGAGATTTTCTTAACTTTTGTTGAAATGGTTATACCCCTTCTTTAACATGTATCACTTGTTGGATAATTCATGTATCATAGGTTTTAGAATCATGGTATGTCCACGTGAATACATCCTGGTACTATTTCAAAATATGGGCAAAGGCTTGTCATTCTTGGGGAGAACAACGTGTAATGAGGTTCACATATTTTGGATCTTCCTTGGTACCCAAGTTAACTTGTTCATGCGACAATGTGGAACTATGGGTCTTTTAGTTGATTGGTCCCTTAAAGTGGTTTTACAGGTCATAAAGATTCTCTAAAGATACCACACCCTTGGGCATGGGGTTCCATTTATGTGCCTTAGTTGATTCCTGCAAATTCCTTTCATTCTTATCTTGGTCAATCACCGCATCTTAAACATGTCAGCATTAGCCATGAAATCTAGTATCTACTAGTCATCATTGTAGACATGTAAATTAGTGAGATTGTGAGGTATGGATTCCTTATAAATAATCTCAATAGAAAAACCATCTCTAAGTAGTGATAACCTAGAAACAACATTAGCTAATGTTTTAGTGTTTGCATTGTGAATCCTAGGAACATAATTAATATTAAATGCTTGAAATAAAGAAATTAGACGCCATACCTCTTGCTAGTAGTTTTTCAGATTAGGTGATACACAATGAATAGTATTTTGTACCTACCATGTAACAGTCTCAGAGTCACCTATCACCTTTAAGGTCTATGGCCTTTGTAAGTCCAATTATAATTGTTTTGTATTTTGCAATGTTATTCATGCACTCGAACTCCAATCAATATGAAATCAGAAACTTGTTCTTTTGAGGGTCAATTAGAATGCAACCAACTCCAAAACCCTCATGTGTTTTCAAACCATCAAAATACAAATTCCAAACATTAGTAGAAACTGGGTCAGTTTATACGCTAGTACTATTTAAATTTATATTACATAAGTCATTTGGACCAGTTGGATTGCAAGGAAGGAGTTCCAACTGTGCATCTGGTGGTATAAGGGATGGTTGCGCAAGATACCATCCATGATCAACTTCTAAGAAACAATTTCCAAATATCACTTGCACAAAGCTAATGGGCTCATTATGTGCCTCAAGCGTTGTAACAATATGCTTCATAAATGGTTCATTTTCTACTTGAATCTGATTATTCTTTCTCTTATAAGGAAGCTACAAATGTGACCAATTAGTAGCAAAGTATCCTTGCAACTTTCCAGACCAATCACTACTTAAAACCAATTCATAAGCTTCCAGAATGTACATGATAACAATATCAATACATTGGTGAACTCTGTGATCAAAAGATAAAATAATTATAACATTGTTCATCTCACCAATTTCCTGCACTAGAGATCAATCTAATTGTATGATTTTGGTCCTAGTATTTTCCCACTTCGCATTGGTTTTCTTTCCAATAGATAAAGGCATAACATTCACAGATGCATCAAAATCAATAAGGAAATTATGGACATTATAATTGAAAACTTCAAAAGTTAATAGAAAAGGGGTGCATGTAGATCTATAATTTACATTAGAAGCATTAACTATCGATTCAAGAATATTAGGAGACCTACCAAAAGAGGCTTGGGAAGTAGAATTTGTATTATTGGAAGGAGGTTGGGATGCAAATTGCTAGATGATCAACTCGCATTGGCCTACCAACTTTGCTAGCTCATATATGGAAATATTAGTGAGATATTTCTTCATATATTCAAGAACATTGTAATCAATATCTTCATGTTGGGCAAAGTGTACTGAAGTGGTAGGAGTTGTAACTTTGTTCAACACCTCAGCAGTGACAGAATTTTTCTTGTTATTCCCATAAGTATTCTTCTAAGGTTGTACACTTCTAGATGTTTTCTAAGTGCCTTGAGCAAGATTACTAGGAGGTAATATTTTACTCAACAATTTCTTCCTCGCATATTTCTCAGGTACTGGTCCTTTGCTCCTCAAATTATATTTCTTAGATAGTTGTTGAGGAGGAGCTTCACCCATTTGGGGCTCACAAGCACCTTGTCGATCATTATTCAGAATAAGAAAAAATGTGAAAATAAAATCACTAGCACTTAATTTTTTCTCTATCGAGACAGTTTCATCAGTTTCTTGAGTTTGCTCTGGGTGCTCTTCTATTGACAAAGTTTCTATGACATTTGAAACCACAACATTCATGTTGTGTTTCCATTGGGGGCATGTTTTTCGTAATGTGTCTCTTGATGAAAAGTACAATAGTTATCCATGCAAAAATTCCCAATGTTAAATACAACATTAGAGCTTTGTGTAGACTTGGTTGGTTGATTAGTATTCTTCTTAAAGTATGGATTAAAAAACTTATTATTAATATAGGCCTCACTTGACTTCCTTTTAAGTTCAGACACTTCATTGGTCAACAACTTCAAGGATTTATTCAAGATCTCCATGTCAAAAGGATCTTTCTCTTAAGTCTTAGGAGAATAGGCTTGAGACTTTTTCCAGTTTCCTTGGAGTCCTTTGAATATTCCTAATCAACAATGAATCCAATAAACCTGAAGTCCTTCTTAGCAGCAATCCCTTCTGCAAATTTAAGATTCAAAGTTTCCTTCACAACTCGTTTTACAAAATTGGAAATGTTAGTGGGAAAGGAAACAATATAATAATCCTTAGTAATCAAATCACGATGTTGAAAATTAGTGGGGAACTTGTTCAAATTACATGTAAATGTTTGATTAAAATAATTAACCTTTTCTTTACCCCCCATCATAATATTTCCAAGTTCTTTAAGTAACATGGCAGGAGTTTTATCATCAACAATTTTTTCTAAGAACAATTGTTTAAACTCCTTCCAATTATGGATTGAATTAGGTGGAAGGCTATGGTACCAAACTAATGCTCTACCCTAAAGAGTGTACAGAAATAATATACAAGAAACATCATCAAAACATACTCCTAACATCCTTAAATGTAAGTAGAAGTCATCAGTGTGATCTCCAACCTTCGCTTTCTTATCTAGATCATACTTTGTGAGAAACTTTTCCAGATGATTTGGTAAGCAAGGGAGGTTTCTTGGAAGAGAAAGAGGCCCTTGGGACATCCAATCCAATTGGTCATCAGTCATGTCTTTTTTCTCATCCTCCTATTCACTATCTGATTCTGAATACTCTTTGCATTCACCATTCAAACTTTTTTTGTTATTCGAGTTTTCATTTTCTCTCGGTTGTTCGTCTTCAAAAAAATAAAAATCCTCCCCATCTCCTTCTAGGTTTTATCCAATAAGTGGTGGAAGGTCCTCTTGATGAAAAGATTCTTCAATAGAGTTAGCTAAATCTTCAAGGGTTTTGGTAACCAATTCTTTCACTGAAGAAACTAAAACACCACGATGGGTTGTCTCTTTCTTTGATTGCTTATGAGGAAGAATGGATGTGACAGGAAGTAATCCTAGAGCTCTAGTAAACTAACGATTGATAGGCCAAATCCTTCTTATTTTCTCTTAAGTGGCTTTGTAATATTGCTTTATACCTTGGTGAGATGACTCTCCCTTCTTAGATATGTGAGTCAGAGTTGAGCTCGGACAATTTCTACCTTGAATAGAAGGTTCTTTATGTGAATGTGATGAATTATCAACCATAAAAAGGTTGCCCTCCTTCTAGCGCCAGAATGTTGACGGTGTTGGAAGCTGCCAACATACAGGGGGTCTCCCTAATATTAAGTCCTAATTAGACCTCACACCATTTGGAGTATGAGCCCCATCTGGGAAATAGGCCCATTTTTCATATTCTTAATTATTTTCCTTTGTTGCAATAAACAACACAAGAGAGAATGCATATAATTTCAAGATGAACAAGTAGGTTTTCCTTGTGAAGCATTCAATTGCAAAGTGTATAATGGTTCTTTAACAGAAGGGACGAGAAAGTGAGTCCTTAAGATAAAATTAATAGTACTATCCTAGTAAAGAGACACACATATATATCTAAAAGAATCATTAATTATCTTGTGAAATAGTTCACAAAGAAACAACGGTCATGAAAGCAAGAGGCACACAATTCAAATATGCATACTAAATCCAATGAAATAGTTCATTTTCATCAGTATGTATAAACATAAACATACATTTCAAACAATTAAAGAATAGTCTTACAATCATCCATGACATATGCATGAAAGTGTGTCGGATCCAAGAGCTTCATATCATTAAGTGAAATTCCCAAGATACACAATTATAATGATACGACACTAGCTCCAAAAATGGAATGTTAAGCCACCACTTTCTCCTCAAAATAATAATATTCTCTCCTATGCCTAGCTTGAGAAGCCAAGGTGAAACATCCCCTTCTTGAGCTATGAGGGTGTATTTATAACAAATGAGGTGACTCTTCATATCCCTTGTGACTCTTGATCTCCCTCATGACTCTTGATATCCCATGTGACTTTTCAAATTCCTATGTGACCTTTGAGCTTCTACATTAATCTAGAATTTTCTAGTGACTTTTCACATTCCGTGTGGGACTCTTGTGCATCCACACATTTTTTCATTTTCTCATTTTGTTTAAAATACAATATTACATTCCTCAAATTGTGTCAAAATACATTGACAACATATGACTTTTTTGTGATGCTTTGAGAAGCCATCACTTTAGCAACAATGGAATATTACTTCATTGTAGTGCATTATTGCTAATATCTTCTTTTTTGTTGTTGTGTCCTCAAATCTTCATTATAATTCATCTTCATCCTCCAAAGGGGTTGATCTTAGTATTAGAGTCTTCCATGTCATCTTGATCTCCATCCTTCTATCGTAGTTCAATGTTCCTTTGCTTCCTTGTATGATGGTCTCTTTGAGATTTGTCCCCTTAAGTGTCTTCTTACAATATCTCCCTGAGGTCCTATTTAAGCATTATCCTACCATATTCAGATGATTACACCTACAAATTATATTCACTCATGGAAAGACAATATTAGTCCTAAAATCACCTATTATACCTTGTTTCTCATGCAACATACTAACTGTGATGGGACAATGTGCAAGGGTTGAGGAGAGAGTCCTTCTTGATCACAGTGCATAGTGACAGGAGGCAAGGAATGAGGGACTGGGAACTGTGACTGTGTCAAGGGACTACATAGTTGAGCACTGTTAGGTCCCTATACTACTAGTGTAACCCCTTATTGTTATTAGTACAACCCCCTTATTATATTTTTGTGCCCATGTAGTCCCCATATTGTTATTATTGTGCCCTTACATTTTTATTGTTATATCAGCTCTAATTATATTATGACCCCTTAGTCTACTATATATAGAAAGGAGGTCTTGTCATTTGTATCATACAATAATTGTTCATCTATTTAATGTAAATGAGGTTTCCCCCTCAAAGAGGCTTATTTTGAATGTGTTTATCTATATTTTCTATCTTTTTGTGAGCTATTTTCATAACATTTGGTATTAGAGCTTTGGATTTTAGAGTTTTGCTGCTCCAAACAGGTCATCGTGGAATTTTCATTTTAATTTTTTTGCTACAAAGTTTCAGAAGCAACAAAAAAAACCCATTTGAGATTAAGTCAGTCTTAAACTCAGGTCCAAATTTCAGATCTTGTCTTGCTATATGTTCGGAGATATAATCTATGGAACTTAGGCTTTTTGCAAAGTCCCAAATTACATTTTAAACATGTGACCTTGGGAAAAGCGTCATAACTCTTGCTCTGAGCATCAGATTGAAATTTTGAAAGTAGTTACAGAAAGAGAATGAACTGTAAATTTCAGTGTATATTTTTCAGATCTGAAGGTTGCAACAGTGACACATGGCACTCCGTACAATTTTGCTCTACTGAACCAGTCTATAATCAGGTCATCGTGGGAGATTTAACATAACTCTTCCTTGCAGAGTCCAATCTTGATCAGACTTGTGGGTTTAGAAAGACGACTCATAGAGATACTGCATGATGCAATTTCAGAACTTAAAGATCCAAAATTACAGATTTACAGTCATTTCAAGATCGAGCTCCTAAAATCAAGATAAAGCGATATGAGGAAGTTTGATGGCAAGGATCCGGTAAATTGGATACTACAGATGGAGCAATAATTTGATCTACATGAGGTGAAACAGTTACAAAAGGTATGTATTGCATATTCATATTTAGAACCGAATCAATTTTTATGGTATAAAGGGCTCTGTTCTCGTAAACCACTTGTCACATGGTTGATTTTCACGGAGGAAATGATAGCACATTATGAGGATTCAAAGATAAACACCTTCTTTAGCCAATTGATAAATCTCAAACAAAAGGGTTCAATGGTAGAGCACATTGAGGACTTTCAAAAATTGAATATAAGGGTAAATAATATTCCAGAGAAGCAGAGGATTGAAGTATTCATAGGGACTTTAAAGGATAACATTCAAAATGAGGTTCGTCTTTGGGAACTTGATTCATTAGAGGAGGCATTCAGGTTTGCAAGAAAAATTGAAAGAGAAATTATGGAAACAAGGAATCCCACCACTCACGACTATAATTATGGAAGTGTTTTTTTCTCCTAGACTTCCACAACCTACAATGTTTACACCACAACAATTGGAAGAAAAAATAGAAAATGGGCTTTGTTACAATTGTGATAGCAAATACACTAAAGGTCATAAGTGTGCTAAGAAGAAATTATTTTACATAGATTATGAAGAGGAGCAAGAAAAGGATCAAGAAACATCAAAAGAAGAGGATATACACTAGGGACCAACCCCAGATAAAGAAGAAATGGATCTGACCATATCTTGTAAAGCATTGTCAAGAATTGCCACTCCTCAAAATCTCAATATAGAAGGACATATCAAGAAGAAAAAATTTCAAGAAATGAAAGATCACATCGAGAAAAAAGAAATGAATTCGACCATATATTGTAATACATTGGACATAATTACCACTCCTCAAACTATCAATATAGAAGGACATATCAAGAAGAAAATTGTAGAAGGAGAAAGATCACATCGAGCATCAAGAAATGAATCAGACCATATCTTGTAATGCATTGGAAGAAATTACCACTCCTCAAACTCTCAAGATAGAAGGACATATCAAGAAGAAAAATATTCAAGCAGTGAAAGATTACATCGAGCATCAACAACAAGTTCTCCAACTTTTAAAGGATAACACCACTTTGGTGCAGAATCGAATGAAACAACAGGCAGATCAACATTGCATTGAGAGAAGTTTTGATGTAGGCGATTGGGTATTTTTATGGCTACATCTCAAGCAAGCTATTTATAAGAAGGAAATGTTGGCAATACTACATGCACTTAAGAAATGGCGACCTTACCTAATGGGAAGACACTTCAAGGTAAAAATGGATCATGATAGTCTTAAATACTTTTTAGAAAAAAGATTACCTTTAAAAGAATAGAAAAAATGGGTCACAAATATGTTGAGTTATGACTTTGAAATCATCTACAAAAAAGGGAAGCAAAATGTTGTTGAAGATGCACTCTCAAGAAAGGATGAGGATGTGGAAGCATTGTTTTGTGCTATTTATATTATCCAACCAGATTGGATAAACGAAGCAAGGGATGAATGGAAGAAGGATGAAGAAGTGTGGCCACTCATTCAAAAGTTGCAGAAGATTCTAGTTCAAACAATATTGCCAAAACTTGATGAGGAAGGAAAAATAATATTGGAACCTGGAGCAGTCATAGAAAGAAGAACCCAACAACTATGAAATCAATCAATTTCAGAGTACCTCATCAAGTGGAAGAACTTACCCACTAAAGATTCCATATGGGAGGACAAGGATTTTATACAGAAGCATCAAGAACTACTCAAGCATTGAGGACAACACATTTTTAAAGAGAGGGGCATGTTAGGTACCTATACTACTAATGTAACCCCTTATTGTTATTAGTACAACCCCCTTATTATATTGTTGTGCCCATGTATTCCCCATATTGTTATTATTGTGCCCTTACATTATTATTGTTATGTCGACTCTGATTATATTATGACACCTTATACTCCTATATATAGAAAGGAGGTCTTGTCATTTGTATCATACAAGAATTAATCATCTGTGTAATGTAAAGGAGTTTGCCCCCTAGAAGAGGCTTATTTTGAAGGTGTTTATCTATATTTTCTATCTTTTTGTGAGCTGGTTTCATAACAAGCACTACAAGGGTCCAGAAGAGGCTCCACTGTCGATTGTGATTGCACAATGCACGGGGCAAGGCAGGGTTGATCAAAATTGTGCATTAAGCAAGTGCAATAAATAATATTGAGTGAATGAGCGCTACAGTTTCTCATTGCACAGTTGTGGGAGATTGTCCTCTACGATTTTGAAATGTGTTGTTTCAAAAGGTAGTAGCATAATCTTTGTGACTTAGGACTACATGGTACATAGTTCCTAAGGGTTGAAGGGTTGATCAGCGATTAGACAAGTTGTGAGGATAGTGAAAACTCCAAGAAATGACTAAGTGTGGGATCAGTGAGATAGGAAGGTGAGTTTGAAAGCATATAACAAGAATTGAACATGATTACACATTCATAAATTCTCAACCACATAAAAAAAAGATATGAAGTACCTAAAACCAACATCTATTCATTGAAACAACAACAAAATGACACTTACCCCCAAGTGCGACACTTAAGATATACCTTTGCAACACAAGTGTTGACTATGAAGATAAAGTGTGCAATACTTTAGGAATGAGTCTAATGCATGTCCCCGTGATAGATAGGATCCATTAATACAAGAGAATGCTTATCACAAAGAACAACACTTAGCCTAACAAAAGATGACACTTCGGATTTCTTTAGAAAGGGACTTGAAAACTTTGAGAACAAGTATTACATCACTCTAAAATCCCAAAAAGATAGTTCACGTGATCAAAGGGAGGCTCAAAATTTTGAAAGTAGGCCAAAATTTGGAGGGTGTTGAAGCATTGACAACACCCAAGACTACCTAGTATTAATGGATGACCTCCTAGATAGATCTTTGGAGTTAACATCATGAAATCAAATAGACACTCCCATGAGTCTAGGGATACAAGTACATCTTCTAATATACCCTTTGTCTTAATAGTAGACCTGTGGACTAACTATAATATAGTGGAAGTATATTGAAGATTAGCTAGCCTTAGTTCATCCATAGTACTTTTTGTCATGACATTTATTGTTGCACCTAAATCAACTTATGTGTTTGGGATTTCAACATTATTGATGTGGATTTTTATAGTGGGAATCCATGGATCTAAGTATTTTTTAATTTTAACTTTGCCCATCATAAGATTTGAAATTTTTCCAATGAGTTGAACTTTTTGTATTTCTTTTCTTTTTCTACCAGGTTTTTTAATGCACAACTCCTTTATTGTTTTTGCAATAATTGGAATATCCTTTATTGCTTGAATTAAAGGGAATTTAGTGAAAACATTATTTAACTCATCTATCATGTCATAATTTGGAAAAATTAATTATTTCTTTACACCTTGATCTGTTTGTAATGTCTTCAGAAAAGGAGGGTTTTGTAAGGATATAGAGGGTTACTCTGCTAAAGGAGTAGTAGGAGTTGATATTATTTCATTGTCATTTATCTTAATTGTTGGCATTACGACTCAGATTTGGCACTATGACACAGGTGTTGTCCTTGATGGCAACTCACTCAGAAGACAGATCACAGTTCAGTAGGTTAATGACACAAAGTTACAGATCAAATTTCATAGAATGAGGAAAGTGAGGTATACACAGGTTCACCTTGATAAAGTAGCATATACACGCGGATTAACAAACCAAAATGAGCATATATGTACACACACACTTTCACAGAATGAAAGGTGCGTATATCTTGGAAAACTAAGTTTTGGTCCAAGGTATTTGGTCCATGGTATTTGGTCCATGGTATTTTGATCCATGGTATTGGTCCAAGATATATGGTCTGAGGTATTGACCCTAGGTATTGGTCCTAAGTGGTTTTGTTCCATGGTATTAAGTAAGGCCTAAGACTATAAAATGAGGAGAAGATCCTAGGCAAAGGTACTAAAGAATGGAATATCTGATGAAGAGCAAGATCTAGTATAAAGGTTATTAGGTTATGGTGCATAGTTGGATTTGAACCAAGGATGAACCTTAGCACTTGATTAAGGATAAGATCTAATTTTGGGTCAAGATCTTAAGGCTTGAAGTGAATTATCTTTATGTAGTTTGATCATTTATCTGAATAACTGGCGCATGTTGTAGTCTGTAAATATGTTGATCTGGGTATAACTGAAGTCTAGAATTGTTGTAATGTTTAAATCATCATTTACAGATCTATATGAAGGTTCACTTTAGAAAAGGTGTGTATACACGCTGGTTCTACATATCAAAACAACGCATAAATATTAAATTTGATTTGCAGATCTATACACTAGTTCTCCTTGATAAAAGAGCATATGCACGCAAATTCGACACATGGAAGTAGCGTATACCTTATAAAATATGTTTTAGCTGCTTCTGTTTACTGTTGCAATGTTTTGGGTTCTAGCTTCGGTTCTGGTTACTATATTCTGGTCACAGCATTTTGAAGGATCAGTTTGAAGGGTTGTCAAAGTGAGTGATTGATTCAGTTGTGGTTGGGGAAAAAGAGATTGGTTGATGCAGATATATTTGATGATTGAATGATGTTATTGATGGATCCAGTCTAAAATTTTATGAAACGTGGTCACTGGAAGAAAAGAGAAGGTTGTAGCCTTCTGTAGGCCGAAACCTACATACTAGTAAACATATCAGCTAGTACAAGAGCTAGGGGGTTGTAGCTCCCTTCCAGGAGAATCTAGAGAATCAGAGAAGGTTGTAGCCTTTTGCAGGTACAAGCCTGCGTACTAGTATAAGACTGTACCAGTACAAAAAATGTAAAAAGAAGTTTCTTATTATTAAAAAGAAGATAGAGACGATTGCAGTAGGTGGTTTTCACCCACATTGGGTTTCCACCTTATATCTTGTGTTCATGTGTATGTTTTTTTGTTCTGTTTTCACTGCACTTTGTTACTGTTTATATGTTTCTGATGCATTGATTAAAGATCAACATATGATGAATTAACCGAATCATAAGTTTTCTGGATATACGCTAGTTGCCTTAAACACAGTTTCGTATACACGCGAGTTCCATTAACTGAAGTAGCGTATATGAATTTGATTATGGAAATGAAAAATTATTGACTTGCTAATACTGATTCACCCCCCCTCTCAATATTATTTCCAACAATTGGAATCAGAGCACGTCCTTTAGAAGAAGCTTGATCGCTTGAAGGAATATCTATCATCATGAGTAATCAAGAAAAAGAGGGATCCATCAGACCTCCAATATTTGATGGAAGCAAATTCGTTTATTAGAAGGTAAGAACCACAACCTATCTTCAATCTCTTGGAACAGATGTCTTGGAAATCATGGAAAGAGGATATACATTTCCATCAGCAATTCCTACAGATGCAGCAGGTAAAAAGAAATATGAAACCAATGCCATGGCTGTCAATACATTATTGGGAAGTCTGTCATAATCAGATTTTGTCAAAGTTATGCAGCTCAAATCCGCCAAAGAAATATGGGACAAAATCATTCTAAGCTATGAAGGAGACTCTCAGGTAAAACATGCAAAACTGCAAACTCTCAAAATTCAATATGAAACTCTCAAGATGCACAATGATGAAAGTATAGCTACTTACTTCTTACGTATAGATGAGATTATTAATTGCATGAAGAATTTGGGTGAAGAGATAAGAGAAGTTACTTTAGTTGAAAAGGTGTTAAGATCCTTGTGTGCTAAGTTTGAATCAAAAGTATCTGCCATAGAAGAAAAGCAAGATATTTAGACTATTACTATGACACAGCTGTACGGAATCTTAACTACTTTCGAGATGAGAAAAGGAAGTCCACCAGATATGAGAGAAGACACATTTAAAGCTTCTGGAAAAGAAGAATTCAATGAATCAGGACATATTTCAGAAGGAGAAGAAGCAAACTTTGTCAAGAACCTTCAACGGGGTTCCGGAAGATTCAAAGGTAAACTACCTTTCAAATGTTTTGCTTGTGGAAGAGTCGGTCATTATGCTGCCAAATGTCCTCAACAAGATAAGTTTGATAAAAGTAAGGAATCTGTAAAATGGAATAGAAAACAAAGTGTAAGTAAGAAGAGCTACTATACGCATGAAGATAGAGATGGTTTATCAATTAGTGATGAATATGAAAATAGTAATGACTATAGACTTCTGATGGCTTTTGAAGATGATGATTTCTTGGATGCTTTAGATGAAGATGACCTTTATGAAAAATCTCTAAAATCAAAGTCTGTTTGGAAGAAAATAATATGATTATATATACTTTGACATTCCAACTTGCTGAAAGAGAAAAACACAATGAAAAACTAGAATGTGAAATTGTGGGTCTAAGAAAGGATATTGAGAAAACAAAAGCTCTCAATCTTAGATTTGCTAAAGGATCAAAAACCTTAAAGGAAGTTATCAAAGTGCAGTGTTCTCCTCTGATAAAGACAGGTCTTAGATATACTGAAGAAGCATCTCAAGCATAGAAGCCATCAACCTCCACTAAAATCTATCTTGATGCAACAAAGAGCAGTGAACAGTTTGAAAATCGTCAGCAAAGGCATAAAGCAGATCACTAGGTAAATCAGGCTCAATTTACTTCAAGGATGAATAGAAGCTACAACCAACCTTAGGTAAATCATACTCAATCTTCTTCAAGAATGAATATCATTAGAAACTACAATCACTAGGTCAGTAGATTCGATAATCGCAATAACTTCTTTAATGGCCAATGTTTTTCATGTCATAACTTTGGACACAAAGCTGCTTAATGTGTTGCTTACAAGACCATCATGACTAGAGAAGCACAAAATCAAAGGAATGTGACAGGGATCATGAAAAGGTCCTACAATAACTTTTCTCTTCTTGAAAATGAAATAGAATGCTCTATCTGCAACAACTCCGATCATGAAGAATCTGAATGCAGGAGTAAATTTCGGCAAACATCTCAGAAGGCATAAACTCCATTAATACCCAAAATATGGAGAAAGAAAGAACCACAAACAGAAAGATGTGGCATAGCCTTGTATGTAGAAGGACAAGAAAATCAGTGGTACAACAATAGTGGATGCTCAAAACACATGATAGGTGACAAAGAAAAACTTCATTCATATAATGCCTTAAAAAAGGAAAAGAAGGTCTCATTTGGAAATGACACTCCTGCTGTCGTAAAAGGTAAAGGCTCTGTTCTCTTAAAAGAAAAAGTTAAAGCTGGGAATGTTATGTATGTTGATGATCTAAAGCTTAACCTGTTGAGTGTCAGTCCAATGTGTGACCAAGGAAATGAAGTAGTATTTTGATCAAATGGATGTGTTGTGTGTGAGCTTGATACAGGAGAAACCATGATCAAAGGTATAAGAACTCCAAACAAATTATACATACTCAAGGGAGGACAACAACAATGCTATCTAAGCAAAAATGATGAACACTGGCTATGGCACAGAAGATTGGGGCATCTAAGATTTTCTCAAATAAGAAAAGCATGCAGATTCCAAGTTGTTTATGATCTTCTTGATACCAACATTCCATAAAATACAATATTAAAATCATGTCAATTCGGTAAGCAAACCAGATCGCACTTCCCTGAAAAGGAAAGATCAGCTAGTAAGCCTCTTGAACTTGTTCATACTGTTTATGTGGACCATCAAGGAAAAAGTCACCTCGTGGAGAAGAATACTTTATATTTTTCATTGATGATTTTTCCATAATGTGTTGGATAGGACTTCTAAAGCATAAGGATGAAGCATTTGAAAAGTTCAAAGCCTTCAAAGCTTTGGTTGAAAATGAATCAGATCGCAAAATCAAATGCCTTAGATCTGATCGAGGAGGGGAATTTACTTCAGATGAATTCTTTGACTTTTGTGAAGAACATGGAATAAAAAGGAAATTCTCCACCACAAGGACTCCTTAGAAAAATGGAGTGGTAGAAAGGATGAACAGAACTGTTCAACAAATGGCTCATGCTATGCTATATGAGTCTGAAACTCCTGCAACCTTCTGGGGTGAAGCTACATTCACTGCCGTCACTATTCTCAACCAAGCAAATTTTGAGGTAGACAGCATTGAAACTCCACATGAACTTTGGTATGGTAAGACTCCTACTATAAAATACTTCAAAGTTTTTGGAAGCAAATGTTACATCAAAAGAACTGATGAAAAACTTGGTAATTTTGAACCTAGAGCAGATGAAGGCATTCTCCTTGGTTACTCTTCTTGAAGTAAAGGATATAAATGTTATAATAAAAGACTTGGGAAAATTATTGAGATTATTGATTTTGTTGTTGATGAAGCATGAAAAAATCCAAAACAAATAAAAACCGAAGATTATGAAGAAGATGAGGATTATCCTCCCACATCAAATAACACTGATTCTGAAGAAGAAACCAATGAAGCACCAGAAGAAGAGACAACGGTAGAAGAAAAGACTCCGTACAGGTATTTTCAAAAAAATCATCCAAAGACTCAAATTTTGGGACAGAAAAAGGCAAGTGTGCATACAAGAAGAACTATTACAGAAGCTTCAAGCTCTCTAGCATTTCTATCCTCCACCGAACCTCAAAATGTAACTGAAGCATGCAAAGATGAATGTTGGGTCAAGACCATGAATGAAGAACTTGAGAAAATTGAAAAGAATAATACTTGGGAATTTGTTCCTAGACCTCATGATAAGAATATCATAGGAACTAAATGGATATTCAAAAACAAGCTGAATGAAAATGGAGAAGTTATTAGAAACAAGGCCATACTTGTTTGTAAAGGATATGCTCAACAAGAAGGTATTAATTTTGAAGAAACTTTTGCATTTGTTGCTAGACTTGAAGCCATAAGAATGTTCCTTTCTCTTTCTAGTTTTCAGAAATTCAAAGTATACCAAATGGATGTAAAATCTGCCTTTCTTAATGGAGACTTAGAAGAAGAAGTCTATATTGAGAAACCAAACGGATTCATTCTTGGAAATGATGCAAAACTTGTATGCAGACTTAGAAAGGCTCTCTATGGTCTCAAACAAGCTCCAAGGGCCTGGTATTACCGTCTTGACAAATATCTCCATCAACAAGGTTTTTCAAAGGGATCAGTTGATAGCAATATATATACAAAGATTAATAATAACAAATTGTTAATACTTGTTGTGTATGTTGACGATATCATTTTTGGTAGCAATGAAGAAGCCATGAGTCAGAATTTTGCTCCAGTAATGCAGCAAGAATTTGAAATGTCATTGTTTGGTGAGCTTACATATTTTCTTGGTCTACAAGTTCAACAAAATAAAGATGGTATTGTTCTGTCACAAACCAAATGTCTCAAACAGATCTTGAAAAAATACAGCATGGAAGATTCTAAACCAGGATGTACCCCAATGGTAACAGGATGCAATCTCAGCTCAAATGATGAATTAGCAACAGTACATCAACCAACATATAGATCCATGATTGGTAGTCTACTTTATCTAACAGGTACCCGACTGGACATCACGCATGCAGTAGGAATAGTTGGAATATTCCAAGCAAATCCAATGGAATCACACCTTCAAGTTGTCAAAAGGATTTTCAAATATCTTCAAGGAACATAGAATTTTGGTTTATGGTATCCTAGAGATACAGATCTTACACTTCATGCATATACAGATGTAGATTGGGCAGGAAGTGTTGATGACAGGAAAAGCACTAGTAGTGGTGCATTCTATACAGGTTCCATATTAGTGTCTTGGTTCAGCAAGAAACAAAGTTCAATTGCATTATCTACAGCTAAAGCAGAATATGTGGCTACTGCATCTTGCTGCACATAACTCCTTTGGATGATGCAAACATTGCAAGTCATTCAGATCACATGTACTCCACACATCTCTATTCTATGTGATAATACAAGTGCCATCAGTATTTCAAAGAATCTAGTAATGCATTCCAAGACCAAGCACATACCCATCAAATGTCATTTTCTATGTGAACAAGTGCTTGAACAAAAGGTCAAATTGGAGTATGTTCCCTCCAAAGAATAGGTTGTTGATATATTCACCAAACCACTGCCCATAGAGACATTTTAATATATCAGACAGAATTTGGGAGTAGTTGCATCATCCTACTGTTAAAACCTATCTGTTTCAGGTAAAGTTGGGTATACGTGAGTTTCATGAAGCGTAGTCGCGTACATACACTGGTCTTTGTGGATACAGTCGTGTATATGTTGGTTTGAGGAAAACAGTCAGCCAAACTCAGGAAGAAAGGGGTCTGATATGGTTCAGTGAATCATCTGCTCTGCTGGAAGATGTTTACAGTCTGTGGATGACATGTGGAAATATGTTGGCTCTCATAAGTTGTTGATAACTTGATGTATATCTGATTGATGATGATGCCCTGATAAATCTTCTACTATATATGATCAGATTTGACAGTGATCATCTAGCATAGGTTTAGGGGGAACATATGCTTCTAATAATGCATTGTTGGCATTATCTTAGAAGATCTTGGTACAAATTCTCACAGTTGTTTTTTGATTCAGGTGGAACAGGTTCAGGGGGAGAACATGATTGCTGGTCTGGATGCTGATTAACATATGTTGCTGATAATAGTTGTTGATGACTATCATGTTCTTTTTTCCGATATTTGGTCTGTGTTATATATGTCATGTATATCTCTTAATGTAAGGGTCATGAAACAACCTAATATTTTTCCCCACTATGCATGGGATGGATGATGTAATGTTTCTTGTCTTGACATGTATAAACACCTGGTATATCCCAACTTGGTTGGGAGATGGATGTATGTATGATTCATTGGTGATAGGAAGGTCATTTATGATGTATGTATAGAGTCATGTTCTTCTTTTAGAACACCTTTTTGTAGACCTTGCTTATATTCAAGGGAAGCATGGACTTGATCTTAGGAGCTCATTCAGCACACTTCAGCGTATAAGAGATTTCAACATGTACATAGGGGGAGCATGACCCTTTGCCCTTGATGACAAAGGGGAAGAGTGACTTAGTGTTGCCATCAAGCCCAAAGGGGGATATTGTTGGCATTATGACTCAGATTTGGCACTATGACACAGGTGTTGTCCTTGATGAAAATTCACTCAGAAGACAAATCACAATTCAACAGGTTAACAACACAGAGTTACAAATCAAATTTCACAGAATGAGGAAGGTGAGGTATACGCAAGTTCACCTTGACAAAGTAGCATATACACGTGGGTTAACGGACCAAAAGGAGTGTATACATATACACGCACTTTCACAGAATGAAAGGCGCGTATATCTTGGAAAACGAAGTTTTGGTCCATGGTATTTTGATCCATGGTCTTGGTCCAAGATATATGATCTGAGGTATTGACCCTAGGTATTGGTCCTAAGTGGTTTTGGTCCATGGTATTGAGTAAGGCCTAAGACTATAAAAGGAGGAGAAGATCCTTAGGCAAAGGTACACAAAAATGGAATATCTGATGAAGAGCAAGATCTAGCATACAAGTTATTAGGTTATGGTGCATAGCTGGATCTGAACCAAGGATGAACCTTAGTGCTTGATGAAGGATAAGATCTAATGTTGGGTCAAGATCTTAAGGCTTGAAGTGAATTATATTTATGTAGCTTGATCATTTATCTGAATAAATGGTGCATGTTGTAGTCTGTAAATATGATGATCTAGGTATAACTGAAGTCTATAATTATTGTAATGTTTAAATCATCATTTACAGATCTGTACGTAGGTTCGCTTTAGAAAAGGTGCGTATACATGCTTATTCTACATATCAAAACAATGTATACATCTTAAATTTGATTTGCAGATCTGTACGCAGGTTCTCCTTGAGAAAAGAGTGTATGTACGCAGGTTTGACACATGGAAGTCGCATATACCTTATAAAATATGTTTTAGTTGCTTCTGTTTGTTGTTACAGTGTTCTGGGTTCTAGCTTAGGTTATGGTTACTGTATTCTGGTTACAACATTCTGAAGGATTAGATTGAAGGGTTGTCAAAGTGATTGATTGATTCAGTTGTGGTTGGTGCAAAAGAGATTGGTTGATGCAGATATATTTGATGATTGAATGATGTTATTGATGGATCCAGTCTAAAAATTTATGAAACGTGGTCCCTGGAAGAAAAGAGTAGGTTGTAGCCTTTTGTAGGCCGGCACCTACATACTAGTAAACATATTAGCTAGTACAAGAGCTAGGGGGTTGTAGCTCCCTTCCAGGAGAAGCTGGAGAACAAGAGAAGGTTGTAGCCTTCTGCAAGTAGAAGCTTGTGTACTGGTATAAGACTACACCAGTACAAAAATTGTAAAAAGAAGTTTCCTATTATTAAAAAGAAGATAGAGACATTGGGTTTCCACCTTATATCTTGTATTCATGCGTGTGTTTGTCTGTTCTGTTTTTACTGCACCTGGTTACTATTTATATGTTTCTGATGCATTGATTAAAGATCAACATATGATGAATTAACTGAATCATAAGTTTGTTGGATATACGCTAGTTTCCTTAAACACAATTGCGTATACACGTGAGTTCCATTAACTGAAGTAGTGTATATGAATCTAATTATTGAAATGAAAAATTATTGACTTGCTAATATTGATTCACCCCCCCTCTCAGTATTATTTCCAACATTAACTAGAATTTCTTCCTTTTGAGGAGTCTACTTTTCAGGAGTTTCATCTTATTTATGCTCTTTAATGACATTAGGAGGCTTTTTCTTTTGTAAAACCCTCTCAGATCTAAGATGAATACCATTCAAACCTAAGGAAGCTATCATGTTTTCTTGGAAATTTTTTACTTAAACATTGTAAGTGGGTTATTGAGGTAATTTATTATTGGGGTTTGGGAGTGGTGAAATTCAATTTGTGGAGGTTGTGGTGGTGGAGAATAGTATTGGGACTAATATTGATGGTATTGAGGATATTGTGGATTTCTACCATAGGATACTTGACAACCTTGTGACCATGATGGGTTTTGAGGTTGGGTTGTCCAAGTTATCCAAGGCATGGGTGTGTTCCAACTATTATGAGTTTATTGTGCATAAGATTGAAATTCTAAATTGGGATCTTGTATCATACCTGGTTGGTGAGGTTGTCAAGACCTTTTAGGAACAACACAGTAAAGTTGTTATGGTGTTTGGCTTGCTGCACTATATTCTTAGTAAATTACTTTCAACCTAGGTATTTATGGGAAATATTTTGTAGCATGTGATTCTACACTAAAAACACAAGTTTCAATCTTTTCAAGTGGACATTCTCTTAATCCATGTTTCTTTTTAAATCTAGGGCATAATATAGACAAAGAAACATTCTCAACTTTTTGTTTGTTTTTCATTCTTAACATATAAATTTTTTCACTAAGATTACCAATAATGTTTATTTTAAACTTATCAAGAAAACTACCAAGTTCAGCTTGACTTATTGATCTTGATGCAAATTTACTTACTCATGTAATGGCTAGATCTCTAGTACTTATGCCATATTTGTTTTTCCACATGATATGTGTTTTCACAACTCACAAATTTCTTCAAATTATATTTAAGATACATCTCCTTTACCCATCAGGTTAATGAAGTAAATTTTAATGTACCCGCTACCATCTCTAGCCCCAACTAAGGGTAGAAGGAGGTAGTTACTAGACTGATCCAATCTCTAAGGTCTACTTATGGAAATGGGGTCTAAATTTTTTGACCTTTTTTTAATTTATTAAAACTAAAAATGAATGACATAAATGTGTTTGTCTCATTGATACTTTTCTAATGATATATAATTTTCCCCAATTTTACTCTCAGATCAGAAGATATGACCAATTTAAGTCTTGGCCAATCAGAGAGTGCCAAGTCATTAGGCCTGCCACGTGGTCCCCACGTGGCATGCATATGACTATCAGAGACAACCACCAAACTGCCACTTGGTAACAATACAATAGTTGTCATATTATTCAAACAAGAGTCATGAACCAACCTCCCTATATAAAACAATATGTATTACACCATGTGCGTGGATGTGGTTCACTCCAAGGCCACGTCACCTCGAGAGTAAAATTCTGACATTTTCCCATGCAGTCCCACCCATAGAAAATTCATGGGACAATTATTCTAGGGTTACATTATTTTCCCCACAAACCACTCCTCTGTTGTGGCTCCTTTTTATTTGTCACAGCAATGCACACGCAACCCATCCTTGTCATGACATCCCAACGGTTAAATCTCGGGAGTTTATTGCACCATCCCTCGTCGATTATTCCAAGGTGAACCTTATAATGGGATGTGGATACCCTTGTGAACACTCCTCCATTCATTTTTCTTGTCATTTTTGGTGCACATGTACTCAAGGTCCACCCTTACCATGTCATCCTTGTTTGCAATAACTCTGCCCCCATTCATATCTACTAGGGTTACATGGAAGCTTGTGACATCCTATCTCCATGTCTACCACCACCTTAGCATTATTCAACCAATTGTGTCTGACAAATTTGTTCTCATCTGTGCATATGGTCTTTGCCTTGCCACATCACCGTGGGAATTAATTATCAGTATATTTGCACCTGTCTCTATTGGAAATCATCGAGATACAGGGTGTCAGGGTGATGTCATTGACCCTTTCCACCAAGGTGATGTCACCCTCTACATGGCTCCACTGGAAGGGTGCCACATGTCACTCAAATCTAATTCACTAAGGCCGACCAAACCTTCAAAATTGGTTGGCATGTGTCCTATTCTCTAGATGCCATGCAGCCTGAGGCCACATTACTCTCCATGTTGGTGTGGGTCCCACCTAGTCCTCCACACGAAAAAATCAAGTTTCCACGTTATAAGTGTTTTGGGTTTTTTGTCGCATTGACGTGCTAATACATAATTAGTTGACACCACCTACAAAGTCACCCTGAGAATAAAATCCTGGTAGTTCCCCTTTGTGCTCCCTTTGAAATATTTGGGGATAAATTTTTGGGACACATGGACGTTCCTTACATTTGTGTTGTTCGACGGTTGGGATCTCTTTCGCCTACTCCCTTGTACAGGGATCCTAACCATATGGCTCAGCAAAGAGCCACTCCTTTAACTCCCGACAACAATTCTTGAACTCCACAATCAACGCTTAGGCATGGGCCTGGTCACACGATGCTTATGCTTGAGTTGTTGTTTACTCCTTTGGGCCCTAACTCATGGCCCTGCGACAATTGTACATGCATGTATTTGAAACGGTTTTCACCCTCAATGTTTGGATTAATATTAATGTATGTATAAGGCGACCTTGCCAAAGCCTCCATGCATAGTATATAGATATACGAGAGTATATGCAAGCCCTTCTGAGGTGATCCCTTCTGATTTTTTGAATATACAGGCATATTGGACATAACATTATCTCTCATGAGCTTTCAATAGGGCTCGGCCCATCCCATTTGACACACATGTATATATATACACACACACACACAAAATAAATTGTCCCTCCTGAGCTGTTTGGGTAAACATTGGCCTGTATCCAAATCATTTTAATGTAGTATCCATTCAATTAATAGATATATTTCTATCTCTTCTATACACAACCATTTAGACCTATTTAAAGACTCGGGATAATTTACAAGAGTGACCCACTCCTAAATATTAACTTTAGTCATCATCTCTGTTATCAGTTGATATTGATAATGCAAAGAACATGAATAGACATAAATATATATCAGTTTTTAGGGATCAACCAACTCTCATTGTTTGTACAATGGTTAGCATGATTTATTAACAAAGGAATTTAATATTCCTCAATAGTAACATAGGAATTAACCAACACATTACCCTATGAAATATTTATAGCCTTCTTTGGCTTACATATGGGAAACAAAACCTACTAGCTATTCTTTTAACAAAGAATAAACATTTCATAGATTAACCCATCTATTTGATATCGAGGCACATAGACCATAGTTATGAATCAAGCACTTACCAGATTCTCATAGTCCTTACACACAATATTTTTAAACTAGGTTTATGCTCAACTTAACATATGAATTTAAGCCATTCCATATTCATGCATTTAAGAAAACAATGTTCATTCACACAATAATATCTCCTTCCTCAACATACAAGCCATGATAAAATAGTAAATTAAACAAGCATAAAACATTCAAGACATGAGAGTCATAAGAATACAATTATCTTCGATAAATTAAACCAGGGAACTAAGATTGAGACTTCAACTCTCCACCCAACCTTAGACACATTGTAGCCAAACCATTCTTGCAGTATTCACCCATGAGCCAGATTCTAGAGAGTGAGGATGTGTTCTTAAGGGATTAAACCAACTTTGCCATCTAAAAATAGGTACTCCAAAGGACCATCCAACTCCACCCACCAGCTAATTCCTGTTGTCAATATCTCACAGGGGAATCTAGAGTTCCACCACGTCCACCCTTCAACTACTTCAATAAGGAAATGTGGATCTACCTTTACAGGCCAAAGGAGGGAATCCAAATGCTCACCACTACAAAAAACCGAATGAGGAATCCAGAGTTTTGTGACCTCCACCCTCAAAAAATTCTTTCACATAGTGATTCCACCAAATCCCGAGAATACATAACCCACTATATAAATCAGAAAATAAGCAGAGGGAGATAAATAACTTTCCCTTTGAGGAATCCAAGGAATGGATCTCCACCCAAGGTGTCAATGGAATCCAGAGAAATCCATCTCTATCCTCCAATCCTAAAAGGAATCCAACGACTAATGTCCTCACCTAAGGGATATTCTTAACACCTCCCAATTCTCAACCAGATATTTTCACTAGTCCTTGCCTTCTGGTAGAAACACAAAGTTATGTACTCTTTTCCTCTTGTGTTATGCTTTCTTTCTTCCTTCGTAGCACAACAAATGCTTATGTGAACCTCTTTTTGAGGCTTTATTTCCTTGTCTTATTCCCTGAGATTATTTATTTGTTGACTTGCATTCTTTGTTGTTCTCTATGAGTGTAGAATGATCTTCCCCTTCTCCTTATTGTGTGTTGTTTTTGAGAGAATGTTCCCCCCTTCGTAAGTCCTCCACTACACTCTTACCATTATTTTGGGTCGCATGGGAAAAAATCCTTGTCACCCGTCCTCTAGCTTGTCCATGGTGGTTCTTGTTTTTGAGTGGTGGTGGGGATGTTGTTGAGTCAACTGCCTGTCACACTCTCATGTTGGTTGACTTCAATTATCTATACTACCAGTGCAACCCATCCTTCTTAAAAAAAATTCCTGTCTACCTTGTGGAATTATCCTCAACCATGAGGAATAATGTAGTGTGACACCTCCCAATGGAAATTACATGATGAGTACTATCATATGATGATGGTCTTCTTTACAATTTCACTATTATTTCCATTCATTCACCTCATCAAATGTGGGGTATCTTGATCACACTGTAGGGGCTTCTAAAGTTTTTGGCTTCCTTTTATTGTCCATTGGAAGTTCCAATTGGTGCAATTCACTAACATATATTAAAAGAATTCAAGATAAAGTATTGCTTCTTTCCATCACTACTTCCAAAGAGGATGCATTCTTGGTTAAATTTAACATCAATGACAATACCATTCAATAATATCCCCTTTTTCCATTGTTGGAAACACACATACTCCCCCTGCAATGATTGCTCCCCCTCTCTCCATGCTTCTAATATTCCTCTCTTGATTTCTCTCCCCCTTTGCATTTATGGCAAAGGGTAACTCCCCCTAATGAAGTATCTATGTCTATCTTATTTCAATATGCCTTTCTTCCCCTGTCTTGCTATGCCTCTTACGACTTTCCATTTTGGATACAACTATCAATATGCCTTACTAGACATTCACCTCTATGATAATGATAATGATTCCTTTTACAATTCTCCCAAGGTTAATCTTTAAGTGCCACAAAAATTATCCATGACTTTTCTTATCAAATTTTATGCTCGACTACACATAATGCTGACAAATATTCCTATAATGTTGATCACTATTATGACAAATTTTTCTTCTCTTCCATCAAACCATTGAGGTTATTCTATTCCAAGTCAAAGTTCCTAAAGGATAAATCTTCAAATTTGTAATTGTTGCTACTTATACTCCCCATATTCAACATTCACGTGATTGGGAGACTTCAAAAAAAAATTATTTGGAATGATATATGAACTTTATCTACTATAGGATCATTATAAACCTCGAAATCTTCCTTTGTACCTATAAATTTATCATGGTATTGCGACTTTACAAATCATGAGAGCATGACCTCTGATATTCTTTCTTTTGTTTTCTTTTCCAAACCTTCTTGTACATGATATCAGTGTTTTCCCTTATCGAATACTTCATCATGCTTCTGCAGTCATGGGCTCCGTGTCCATAGTTATGGCATTGAAGCATTCTATATGATACCTGAATGATGAAGCAACTGACATATATTTTCTATTGACAACTCCATTTGGATATTTGTTTTGTGCACCTAAAAGATTGCTTCTAGGATTTTGATACTATCCTTGGTAATAATCCTTACCATAAGCTTTGCAATCACTAGCCTTATGCCCATAATCTATACATGAAAAACAATAACCCGAAAACATATAAGTGTACTTGGATGAGATGGATTTCCTTGATGATGTTGATCTTCTGAAGACATTCTTTCTTGGAAGAGGTTCATTCCTTTGTTGATCCTTGTTCTTAGCATAACTTCTTGGAGCAGTAATACTTTCAATCTTCTTTTGTCTTTCACTTGGCCTTTGAAGGATTTTTCTTTCAATATTCTCTTCAACATTGCTCTTTGGGGGCTTGGAACTTGTGCCTTTGTTGCATGGAGCTTCACCTACTTCTTTTTTCTTCATCTTTAAGTGAGAAATTTCTATAGAAGCATCACATTCTTCTTTTTTTTTAGTAACTTCTGCCTCATAGACCTGAACCTCAAATTTAAAGAATTTTCTCTCCTTTTTTCCTCCTCTACTTGAATTTTTTGGAGGGAAACTTCTTCTTCGAGTATATGAGTTGTCTTCTCTATTTTCTAAGATCACTAGGCATTGATCAATTCTCTCTCCATGTCCACTTCTCCTTTTCTGCTTCATTGTTATTAGGTTATTTGATCTGATTATATGCTCTATCACGATGATCATAATCTTCTTCATCTTGATATGCATGCTTCTTGTTGAAATATGGCAACAAGAATATTCCAATTTAATTTTTCCTTGAATTAAATTGTGAATTAAAATCGAATTTAGTCTTAACAACTACTTGGAAATAATTAATTAATTTATTTAAATTAATTAGTTGGAGAAATTCAAGTTAGAAGTCTTTTTGAAGTCATGCAAGAGTTATCCCTTAAATTAAGGAGATAAGATTGAGTTATATTTTATTTGTAATTAGTTAACTCAGTTTACTAAGTTAAGTCCAATTAAATTAGTTCCAAACTATTTGAGGAACTAATGGTGAGTTAACAATAAGTTGATGCATGCATGCACTCAACTGGTGCTACTCCAGTTAACTGAAGATTCCCTCATCAAAAAATCATGCATGTCTATTCTGAGAAAGACCCAATTGAAATTAAAGTCAAGGACAGTGTAGTATCAATTGCATGTGTTTTATCATGGAGAAAACTCATGTATGCAGTCAACGATTTATCCTTGAGGATTGCATAGTTTCGGAGGAGGGTTTTCCACTTGGTAACAAGAAATCATCCACAAGGAACAACGCAAGGAAATAGGAGCTTGGAGGGTAGAGAGGAAGGTTGGAGAGAAGCCAAGATTTCCTGTGAGCATCTGTGAGGATTGTACTGAGAGTTGGCTAGCTGTGAGAGCTAAGGCTTTGTATGATTCCTATGTAATACAGATAGTGTGGGGTTTTTTACCTGAGGTTTTCCCCAAAAGTATTTTCATGCGTATTGTGCCATTGATTCTTCTTCTTCTGGTTATATTGTTCAGCTCGATCTTTAAGCTTCCACAAATTGATAGTAGAAGTAGGTTATAGTATTCTGCCTTGATTTATGTTGCATTATCGGGTTAACCCACTAGCAGATTTTCTACATGGTATCAGAGTTGGATTTGTAGAAATTTTCTACATGGTATCAGAGCTGTGAACAATATACTGAGAAGAGAATTCAAAGTTTGAAGTTTGGGGTTGCAGGTGCAAATCGAATTCATATCATACTTAAAGTTTGGCCAATAGCGTTCTATGGCTTGAGACTCGAGTATGCTTTGGAAGGTAGCTAGAATTACATAGCATGGAAAGATAGAATGGAGGTTGTATTAGAAGACAATGGCTTGAAGGAGTTCATTGATCAAGAAATCCCAAAGCCAACTTCAACTAATGCACAAGAGTTGGCTGAGTGGAAGAAGTGTGTGGCGAAGGTGAGATGGATCTTCCTTGAGGGAGTTCAAGACCATATTGTCTCGAGTCTCCATGGGAAGGATACTCTATTTTCAATGTGGAAGACATTGAAGGACCTCTACCAGAACAGTAGTGACCATAGGAAATTGGCACTCAAGGATAAGCTTCAAAGAATCAAGATGGAGAAGGGCGATACTATTTCCACATATCTCAACAAGCTCACCACCTATAGAGATGAGCTTGGCAGTGTGGGAATAACTATTTTCGATGATGATATGGTGAGCCTCGCTCTCCTTGGCCTTCCAAAGTGTTGGAATAGCTACCAGGACTCTGTGAATGGAAGGGAGAAACTACCGGATTGGGAACGACTGTGATCGGATCTTATGCAGGAGGAGATTAGGAGGAGCACACGAGATGGTTCTTCATCCAAGAATGATGATGAAGAAAATCTGGCCTTAGCAATTAATGGAAGGAAATGGAAGGGGAAGACTTCCCATTTCAAGTCGAATTCTTCTCATGGAGGGAAGAAGGGTGACATGTCTAAAGTAAGATACTTTAATTGTCATGAGATGGGACATTATGCGACTAATTTCCCATCGAAGAAGTCCAAGAAGGGATCCTCAGAAGGATTGGAAGGTGAGGCATTAGCCTCTTAGTTCAAAATGGACTTTATCCTCATCACATGCATGGTGTCATCGATGATGGGTTGTGTCTAGTATCTTGACAATGGAGCCTCATTCCACATGACAGGTGATAAAAACTTATTCAGTGCCTTGGAGGAGAAAGACCTCAAGATGCGCATAGAGATGGGTGACGATGAAAGGTATAGTGTTTCAAGAGTGGGCATAATTGCTTTTCAGAGGGAGCATGGAGCTCCTATCACCTTGACAGATGTGAAGTATGTGCCTAGACTGAAGAAGAACTTGGTATCATTCGCGATGTTGGAGGAAAAAGGCTACGATGTTGTCTTCAGTAAAGGAAAGGAATTCCTAAGACACATAGCCACGGCTCAGACCAAGAGGATAGGGATTCGGGTGAAGAATCTCTATAAACTAGTGTTAAGTTATGGTATGTTCTATGCTTATAACAGTTTACTTCTTTTTCTTATTATATTCCACAGATTAGCAATCACATGTACATAAAGTAAAGTGCAGATAGAACATTAAATGATTGACAGAAAACAAGCCAAGACAAGAGACACAAGATGTAGCGGCTAGCCAAGGACAAACCCCACAATGTGTGGGGAAACCATTTGATCAAAACTTCTTTTATCTTCAATAATTCAGTAGAGAGAAATAGTACAATAAATCTGATTCATATCAGCAATAGAAAACCCTAGATCAGTAGCATCAGCATTAGCGACTTCATTATCAAACTAGGGCAGACGATATCTCACAAACCGACCGTCGGATTGACTTCATTCCACCACCAAAAGTTGTGGCTTCCATAGGAGGTTTAGATGAACCTATAGTGCAGTTCAAATGAGGAGATCTTCTAGGCCACGTAGGTCAATCTTTAGTTCTATAGTTGCAGCTTCAGTTTCAGCAATTTTCGGCTTCAAACTAGGGTGGTCGATATCTTGCAAACCGTTCGTCGGATTGACTTCATTCCACCACCAAAAGTTGCGACTTTCAGAGGAGTTCATATGAACCTATAGCGCAGTTTAGATGAGGAGATATTCTAGGCCACGCAAGTCAATTTTTAATTTTGTAGTTGCAGCTTCAGTATCAACAGCTTCCAGCTTCACATGTGTGAGAGAGAGACCCATTTCTGCGCAGTAGAGAGAGAGAGAGAGAGAGAGAGAGAGAGAGATGTGATGAGATGAGTGGGTGAAAATGAGGAAAAGTCCTCTTATATTTATACACAACGTTGGTGTTTGAATAGATGCAACTGTTGGGCTTCTGAGCCTACATGAGTTATAGGTCGGCTTGATAATAATTCCATAATCAAAATAAATTCATATCTCCATGAATACTTATCGGAATCGGATGATCTTTATATCAATCCTACACCTCTCGACAAGAGGA
>APFE030047639.1:8441-17447 GCA_000404065.3 Pinus taeda
ATAATTTTGTAGATACAATTGCACAAATAAATTGGTCTAAAATCCTCAAAATAGGTTGGGTCTTCCTTCTTGGGAATAAAGGCTATAAAATTAGCATTAAAAGGGTAAAAAATAACACCTTTTATTTTGGACCCTTCAACCACATCAGTCAATTCAATGCCTATAGTCTCCAAGAAGTGTTGAAACAACTCCATTGTCCAACCATTTGGACCTAGACTCTTGTCCTTTGGCATAGATTTTATGATTCCTTCCACCTCCCCTCTTGTGACTTCCCCCATGAGCTCAACAAAGTCCTCCTCATCCACATAGCGAGGCAAAGCCTGAGCTATCAGGATCAGTTTAGCTAACGACACTTCCGTAGGTGCTATAAAGAGATTTTTGAAGTGTCTTATTCTCATTGATGATAATTCCTCAAATGAGTTTTCCTGCCTTCCATACTTTGATTTTAAAGACCAAATGGTATTTGCATTTTTCCTTCCTTTTGCATAATTTTGGAAGAATTTAGTGTTTTCATCCCCTACCCTTAACCAAATGGCCCTACTTTTCAAACACCACTGTTCTTCTCTTGCTAAAATGATTTTCCTCCTTTGGGTTTCCAACAACTTGATCCTATCCCTTTTTCCATTTGTCTCGTATCCATAAGCTTCTGGGCATTCAAGCTCATTGAGCTCCACCCCTATTTGGATTAGGTTTTCATCTTCTTTCATTTTCTTGACTCTAGCCCATTCCATCGTAGCCTTCTTAAGGCGTTTTATTTTCTCCATAAAGTGGTGAGATTTTTCCCCATTCTCACTAAGCCTCACAAGTCTCCAGGTTTCTTTAAATAGGGTGTTATAGGAATCCTCCATTAGCCAAGTTGGATTGAATTTGAAGGGAGATTCCAGATTTTTGGGAGGCCCTTTTAGTTTGAGCAAGATGGGCAGATGATGAGAATCACCTCCCTCCCCTACCCACTGACAGAACACTGGGATCTTTGTTGCTACCTCCTCTCTCAGGAGAAAATGATGCAGTCTTTCAGCCACTCGATCTTCCCTTGTTTTCCTATTCCTCCAGGTAGATCTTAGTTTTAGCAAATTAATGTCTAGCAGCTTATTCTCTCTAATGATTTTTGAGAAAAAATCCGAGAGCAGGTTTGCTCGTGCAAAGGGACCCTATGTTTCAGTAATGCCCACGGAGAAATTTAAGTCGCCCCCAATCACCAGGTACGGGTTATCCATAATGGACTTTAAGCAAATATTATTCCAAAATTAGACTCTGTCTTGACAGGGCCCATAAATGTTAACAATCAGTAGGTTTGTGCAGATCCCTCAGGAGCAAACTTCTATTATGATCGCCTAGTCCAGTCCCCAAGTGTTCATAACTCTTAATTTTCCTTCTTTTACTCCCAATGCCAAACCCCCTAAATGGCCTTTGGCATCCAATGTATGGATGTGCCATGCAAGCATTAATTTAGACAAAGATTTTGAGACTTCCGATCCAACACCCATGTTTCTTGTAATATTAGAATGTTCGAATTGCAATTGCTAATTACCTCCTTTAGAGCTACTTTTTTAGGACTACTGGCTAAACCTCTGTAATTCAGGGATAGAATAATCATTGGATTACCTCTAGGGGGGTTTTTGTTGCTCTAATCACCCTGGAGATGGTCATTTTCTTCTCATCTGCAATGTCCAGTTTGGCTCGCAATTGAGCCTTAGAGAAGTTTGATTTCCTCCCTCTAGCCTTTCGATCCCCTTCTTGGAGATTTGGCATTTCAAGTCAACCCACGAGCTCCCAAGGAGGAGGATTTTTCTCGCAGGGTCTGAGATTGTAAGAGGGTTTTACAGTAAGGGTATCTACAAGGTTCGAAACTTCCTCACCTTTCCCAGTCTTTCTGTTCAAATCTAAATCATGGATTGATGTAATAATACTATCTAGATGTTCATTTAATATGATTGAAAATGGAATTACAATATTCTGAGGCCTGGAGGGACCATGCACTAATGCATGAAGAATCAAAGAATGAGCAGAAGAAAAATGACTAGGGATAGAAACTGAAACCGTACCCTCTTTTGGATGAGTATGGCTCCCAGCCTCCACTATTGTTGATTTTGGTTCTGGACTTGTCTCCTTCTGCTACTGAATTGGATGAATTTTTGGATGCCCTTCTTCCTGCACTTGCACATTCTCCATAGGTTCCTCTTGAGGCTTATGAATATCCATCTGATCATCCCCCGAGCCCTTAATCAACTTTCCCCCCTTGTTCTCCTCCTCTGTTGCTTTCCATCCCTCTTCCTTCCTCTACTTTCTTCTTCGCCTGAACCCCAACAGAAATTATTTTGCCAAGTGTCCATATTTATGACACCTATGACACCTGAATGGCAGGTGTTCATAATCTAAAATTTGAGTATACTTGAAGTCCTTGTATTATAAATTGACTTCCTCCACCAAACCTACATGAGGGTTTAAGCATACCAATATATGGGCCATCCCTTGATCTCTCGTTTGTAGAAACTACATATTTGTTTCCATGAATTTGCCCAGGTGGTTCTGATGGCCTTGAATACCGATTCGACCTAGAGAAATGGCGGTAGTCCCGGCATGCGTACCCATACAGGTGATTTGTCCACTCTTGCCCTCTCTGCATCAAACATGGGGTTCCATTTTGTAAAGAAGATCGGGTACCTCTCGAAATGCCAATTCCTCACCATGACCCATTCCGTTGATTCTCTCTTCCCAAACTTGACCATGAACCATCCTTTCACCAGCATTGTGACCACAAAAGTTGTATCAAGTGCTTCCTGGAAATTTTTTGTAGTCCATTCTTGAATATAGTTGGTGAAGTATTTCTTACCTCTTTCCCTTCCTACCAGGGTTAGTTGTGTGATCTCCATGGCCTCGTTGATTTGGACATCCATTCCCAGGACCAGGTTAGCTACAGTTTCACTTTTCTTGATTATTTTATGTTTTTTCCTCTTCTCCCCCACCTGTCGCTGTCAAAACCCTCCCTCCCTGTTCTGTGTGTTTTCTTCCACATTGGATGTTGCTTCTGGGAGCATTCCTGAATGCCCCTCTTTCCTAAATATTTTGAGCCCTTCAATGGTCTTTCTGCCTTCTTGGTTCGTCTCTTCAACCCTTGTGGTCAATACCTTGTCACCCAACTACCCTTCCCTTTCGATTGTAGTGCCCTTTCTGGCCTCTGTCTACTTGGATCCTCCTCTCTTCCCACCGTCCTTCAAACTATCTCCCACTACTTTCCAGCCATCTGATGTGTCCTTTGCTATCTCTAGTAGGCTAGCAATGCCCGCCCCTCCAAATGGGTTTTGTCGCAGGGCGCTTCTACTTCCATTTGTGTGAGGGATTCTACCTGCATGGGTATGGGTTAGGCTCAACCTGAAATCCTCTTTTCCTGGCCCTAACCCCACTACTTGGCAAGTGTGTCGGCCTTCTTGGCCTTTAAATCCACAACTGATTACAATATCCTCTAAACCGCCAAAGTAAAAGTGACTGAGAGAATGAGAAGGGTTGAGAATTACTTGGAAACCTTCGCAATCCGCCGCTCCGTGCTTAGAAAAGGATGACCTCTCTTGCATTTGCTGCTCTTCCCAACTTTCCAGACACAACAACCCTAAACTTTCCTCTAGGAGTCCTAGGGATTTTCTTTGCTTCCAACCCGCTTTTGGACCTCCTTTCCTCCTCCCTTAATGTCTAGCTAGATGAATATACCGCTCTATGTTTTGGTCCATTACCTCCAGACCCCAGACCGACAGTATGTCCCCAAGTTTGGGGTCCAGATCAACAACATCCCTCTGTTTGACCATCGTCTACCCTCTTGTTCCTTGTTAATAGCTTAGTGAAGAAAACGACCCTCTTTGATCCAACTTCATGCACGTGTTGTGGGTAGAAGGCGGTAGCACAACTCGGATTAACCCTGAACTTTGTTTCACCATTTTCCGTCCTCCGCATTAGTTCATGGGCTTATGGTAATGCCTACAACGAAATTTGTTCATGCTTGTCACCTTCCACCTGTTCTCCTCTATCCTCTCATGCCTGACAACCTCGAGCTTGTCGATTCCATCCTGTTGTCATCTATACCTCCTCCCTGTCAATGTCTCGGCCCTGTAGGCCTCTCGCCTACAGTCAATTGTCACAGTTCTGAAACCCTAGTTCCATCGCCTTCCCTTTTCTCCATGGCAAACCTCCAGGTGAACCCCATGTTGTTATTGTTGTGCCACATAAAAAACCACTATTGTTTTCAGTGATCTCAATAGATACCAAGCATAAAAAATTCAAACCCAATGCCAATGATCATGAAACCTAACCGAAGTGCAAAAATAAATGAAAGCCTAAGCACTTAAATTTCAATAATTAATTACCAAGAAAAACATGTGAAATTTAGATGCCAATGTTGGCTTGATGGGCCCTGACCCAGGTTCATCATTAATTATCCCAGCAAATCCCTACACTACTCACCCTTTCGGCATCAATCCACAAAGTGCAGACTGAAGTCTCACTTGAAGCAGTATGGGGGGATGCAAGAACCAAGTTTCTGCACCCTGAGATGGTTGTGATATCGGTTATATGCCCTAACCTTCCTTCGTGCAGATCAATAAGCCTTTTAAGGCCTGTTGTCACATGGAGTGTCTAGGCACCACGACAATGGCTCAAATCAGGGGCTTTCACCCTGATCCCCAATCTCTCTATTTAAGTTGTCTCCCTATAGCAGGCTATGGGGGGGAGACCCTATGGAAAAATGGCAAGAAGAAGAACTGGTTGATCCAAATGGATCCTAGAATGATCTCTAAGTCTTCAAAACCTCTTAAAATCATGCCAAAGATCGAAATAATCGCATATGAAGAATCCTTAGAATGGCGGAAAACCACTATCGGGAGGCCAAAAAAACTTGAAAACAGTGAAAAAACAGAGTATTGAAGGTGGAGCAGTGAATGCACAGTAGCCATCAGATCTGGCCGATCAACAATCCAGATCTGATTGGCGAATCACAATCGGCGATGGCAATCAGTGGATATCGACACAGACTATATAACACTTGCAACAGTGACTGACGGAGTCAACTAGGACCGTCGATCAAGTGCGCAGATCGATGGCCCACGTTGCATCGCAGGATCACTATTGGAGATTATAAAGAGCGCTTGCAATGGCCCGCGGCATGAGCAATATGTGATTGCGATTACTCGCATCATGATATCGCAGTCGAAGAAACATTATGAAGCGGGACCATACACATGTATATGTGTGATCCGATGAACCGGACCCGACGGTTTTATCAATACTATTTCATAAGATTTGAGATCCGCATAAAAGCCAGTTTTAATGCAATATCGTAGTTTTCATTTATTAAAATAAATGCGAAGGATGAAGCATCGACATGATAAGCTGGACCCGAAAGGGTTCCCTAAAGCTATTGTATATTATTTTAGATTTGCCATCAGTCATTTTTACGTTATTTTCACGGTTTTAACATATTTCTAAAATACAAAAGGGAACCTTGGAGCATGGCTAAAGTGACTTGCGATAGCGATTGAGGACGGACCCGATAGAGGAATAGACCATATCTAAGGACTTTTGATGTCTGAAATGAACTGTGTTTTGGCGGAATTTCGTAGTCATGAATGCATTTTCCCGTGTTAGTAGAAAACGACCGCATTTGGGATTTCGAAGGACTTCAAGGGCCCGATGGATCCATTCCGTTACAGTACAGGTGGCGACCATCCCTGGAAGCATCTAGCAATGATTGCTAATGCTTGAAAAGGGATCTGAGTGGACAAAGGTCAGGGAAACAAAAAGCCGAGAAGCTGAAACGAACAGGGAGCACAGTTTTGGCTTTTAAAGCCATAGAAAATACAAGACAAAGAGGCATTGCTGAGACAAAGCTAAGATAGAGATAGAGAGTGATTTAGAGAGTCTGTGTACTCAAAGAAATCTTGAGAGGTTCAAGCAAACTCTTACTGTTATATCTGTTGTGTATTGAGTCTCAAATTGAACTCATACTATTGTAAAAACTCTACTTGAAGACATAATAGAGAGGCCACCACTGAAGGCTGCACCAGGAGATGTAGCCCAGGAGTATTGGGTGAACTCCTTCTTAAACTTGTTGTGTTTTTATGTGTTTGTCTATTATAGTATTTTACTGCTTCATAGTCTATGTATTTCGCAATTTGATCGATCCATTGCATAAAATAACATTGGAAAATCCATGCACATGAGTCTATAATACCTTATTAATTGTCTTAGATCTCATTATCAGATCACTGGTTGGGAACCAACCAATTCGAGAAACACAGTGAAGTGATCATGTACTTGATTAAGATTTAGCAAGACTTAGGATTTGATTAGATTTTAAACGATTGATACCAGTGCCTTATGGAGTCAATGATCTTTGTAGGGAAATTAATATCAAGTTATCGACTAGCAACAGATGATTAGATGAATGACTATCTTATATGAAATGCAGATCCTAAAACTAATGTGAGATGCAAGAATCTTGGTTAATTTTTGTTAAATGCCTATTTAAATGTGAATCCTTCAATCATTTCTGTGTTGAGCCTGATTTTGTAGTAATTGGCATAGAGAAGATAAGGAGATGCACACTAAGATGTGATTAACAATACCTCTCCTGAAAATCTAACATACCTGGTGCCTCCGACGCTACAGAGAGTTGTGTCTCTGACGACTACAAGGTCACCGTTTTAAGTACTATTAAAACAGACTTCTTAAGCAAAGATTGATGGATACCTATCTCTCTATCGACCAAGATTATGCTTTGAAGTAAATTTTATCTATGTAGAGTAAACTTATATGCGAATGCACTAGATGATGGGATGAAGCTAGACTCAAGGATCATAAACACTTGTGTCACAAAAGCCCTCAATTACCCAAATGAAATGTTCGTTTTATTAGATGAATACTCAAAATTAAACCCCTGAAGATATTAAATTAGAACAAAAGCTTATTTCAAATATTTTTGATACAACTATAGCTCAAAGAGAACAAAAACTTCTTTGCAATTAATATCAATGTCAACATATGCTAGAAAATATGCTCAGCGTAGGAAACAAAGATACACAATCTATTATAGTTCCACGACAGAGTTCTTTAACAATAGCTTGAAAATATTCACAAAATGTCTAACATGTAACGGGCATTAAATAATTCAAGCAATGACAATCAATCTCAATAGATGCTCAATGTTGTAGCAATTAAATTTCTAGAGATTCAGATACTTTAAAACGCCATGAAATTTAAATGTTAATCAATTCCAATCCTAGAATTAAAATGATTTATGCTTACTGACCCAAATCTAGGAAAATTTACCACTTTCCTATAGTTAACTTTTAGATATAAAAAGGTTAAGCATGTTTAACTATAGAGAAATAAAAATGTTGATACCACAAAAGTTTTCTTTAGATTTTATCCCTAGCACAAAAAGAACACCAAAGAAGAACTAAAGATTGACAATTTAATTAGTCTTTAGGAAAACTTTTTGATGTGCTAAGCTTTATGAAACAAGATTTAATGTGGAAAATGATTAATCAAGATCTTTTTTAAATGTTTACCCCAAAATAATCAAAAGATTATTAATATATATATATATATATATATATATATTATATATATATATAGAACAAAACGTCATATAAAAAAAATTAAATCTTCTAAGTGAAACAATTGCCTTTGCCTATAAAAGAAAAATTAAAATCTTCCAACGTGAAAAATCGCTTTTGATTTAAGTTTTTTAGATGGTCTCAAAATCACAATAAAAAAGAAACCTTTTTTATTTTATTTTTTTAGTTTTATTAGATTTTTAGGATTTTGTATATTTTGTATATTTTTTTAGATTTAGAATTTTTTAGTTTTTAGATTTTAATCTTTTTGAATCAAAATTTAAAATCATAAAGGTAAAATAATGTGAAATGAAAAAACCAAAAAAATCCAAAATCGAATTTTTATCTTTTTAAATTTTTTAATGAACTAACCTTAAAATAGAATTGAAAATCAATAAAAGAAAGAACTAAATCGTAAACAAATGAAACATAATTAAAAAAAAAATTGAATACGTTTTTGTTGTTTGTTGTTTGCAGGATGGATGCTTCAACGGGCAGTGTGAGGAAACAGGTCGAGGAAAGGATGGAGCTCGTATGGCAGTGTGCAAGAAGGAGAGGGCTGCGATTGAGGAAGTCGCAGGGATGAGGATATGCTAGCAGCGGAATGTGTTAGAAAATTATATATTACAGAGCAATGGAACACATAGAATATAGCAAAAATATAAACACAGAAAACGCATAAAACCATAGAGACACAAATATACGTGGTTCACCCAGTTTGGGCTACGTCCACCCCAAACAGCCAATCCTTCCTTTTTATTATCCAGTGAAATGAAGAGACACAAACTACAGCAGATCTACTGTCATATCGTCTATTTTCTCTCACAGTCTCGCCTCTCTGTTTCTCGCTCGGAGAATACACATCTATTACACAACCTCAATACAATGCCCTCATACAAAGAGAGGGGTTGCCTTCTAGGGCAAAAAACCCTAAATTAAACATAATTTCTACCATCAGATCATCCGCCTAATGAATGGCCTAGATTGACTAGAAATTACTATACTTTTACAAGGCAATTTTACATCTGTTTTTAGCTTCGGGGGCGCTGCCCCCGAAACCCCCGCCGAGGGACCGCTGACCCCCGGACACCCCAGCCGGGGGGGATCAGCCCCCCCAAACCCCCATGGGGGGGACAAGTCCCCCTCACACCCCCTCGCATGGAGGGGTGTACAAACTTCCTGGGGTATACATCCGGCTAAAACAAATACCTCTAAATAATCATGCTCCACACCCAACAATCTCCCACTTGGAGAATGATTGTAGCAACTCCACCGCTGCTTCATTTGCTAGACAATGGCTCCTCTTTGGACCTGGTTGTTTCTCATCTTCATCGTCATCCTTGAAGGCCAATTGAAACTGAGCATATTCTCAGTTTCTCCCTGGTTACAACTTTTGTTAGCA
>APFE030047640.1:4464-35911 GCA_000404065.3 Pinus taeda
AGCTAATAATATTCGACTATTCTATTTTTAGCCTGGCAATCTAAAAATAGACTCCGCCCATATGTCTAAAAATAGAGGCCCATCTATTTTTACCAACTTGACCAATCATCCACAAATAGCATCCTGTAACTCATAGACCATGGTCCATATGTCTAAAAATAGACTTTGTGCCAAAAATAGCCTGCGCGCCCACTTAGTGAAGGCGACTTCTTTCCACTAAGCTCCATCATCTTGTTGCATTCTCAACAGCTGGGTCAAATCAATGGGTTGTAATCCTCCCTTCTACTCTTTCTATCAACAAAGCTATTTGAGTTTTCCTCCACATTCCTGTATGTTTGATGATATATGCATTTGTGTGATCAATATATATCTGGTCCTATATTTTTTATGATTGTAGATCCTAGTACTTTGAAGGTATTATGCTGCTTTGACTTTACAAGTACTCTTTGAAGCGGGGTAAGAAAGGAAGGAGCGGCAAAGATCTGTCAAAGGGGAGAAGGAACCAAGCGAAAGATTGAGGTTGGTATTCTTTGCTCCTCTCCTATCTACTTCTCATAAAGGAAAACGAAAGTAACTTTAGTTTGTTTGTTTCTAAGATAGCTACCCGTCTTAGTGGGACTAGCAACTCTGAATGGATACTAGATTTCCCGATAACAGGGGTCCATACATGTACATGTGTGATGCAGTATTCATAAGGAGATCTAACTAGTACTGACTCATCAAGGATGGAAAATCATTCATCATCAACACACACAAAGGCGAGTCAAAAAATTCATTGGTAAGTGCCAACCAAGCTAAGAAATTGATCAGTTCCAACAAAAAGTATGATTTATTGTTTTTAAGAGAAAATCAGTCTATAAAGGAGTTAATAAGAGGCAAGGCATCCCTAGAGGGGTGTACTAAGAAACAAAAAAAAAATTTGGAGGAGTTGTTATAGGCATGTAAGGACGTGTTCTGAGAGATTAAAGGGCTACCCCCTAAGAGAAGTGGAGCACGAGATCTAGTTATTACCAGATTCCCCATTGCCAAATATTGGGCAGTATAGGTAATCTGTTATAGAAGCAAGGAGGAAGGCTTGTTTGATACCATTCAAAAGTATTTCATGGGGCAGTTCTTAACTACCCTACCTACGATAAGGGGCTTTATGCCATGGTGCATGCTTTGAAGAAATGGAAGCACTATTTGATGGGAAAGGAGACAATAATCCACACATATCACTAGTCATTATAATACTTGCAGGCCTAGAAGAAGCTACAACATACCAAGCATTACAAGTGGATAGGTTTTTTACAGCGGTTTCATTTGGTGATAAAGTATAAGAAGGGTAGCACAAACAAGTTGGCCGATATGATTTCAAGGCCACTCACATCAAATGTTACAACTCTGGGGACTCTTATGCACATGGAGCCATTCACCCATTATGCATACAGAGAGGCATATTCAAAAGATGAGGACTTCAAAGAGGTGTATCAGTAGTTGCAGAGTCAGAGTCATGTGCACGATGGCGACAAAACCATTGACTACCATCTCCAGGATGGGTTACTCTCCAGGCTAGAAAAGTTATGTGTTCCTACAAGTGAGCATTTGCAGTTGATTAGAGAGGCTCACACCTCCAAGATTGCAGGGCACTTTGGTGTGGGGAAGACCGTGGCTAACTTGCAGAGGTATGTATATTGGCCCAAGATGCAAGAACAAGTAGCTAGGTTCATAAGAGGATGCATGATTTTTTGTACCAGCAAGCCTAGCAATAGGAAACAGGGTCTGTATCATCCCTTATCTATACCTAATCATCCTTGAGAAATGATTTCCATGGACTTTGTTAGAGGTTTACCGAAAACCAAGAGGGGACATGACTACCAGTTCATGGTAGTTGACGGGTTCAGTAAGATGTGTGTTTTTATGCACTATAAAAAGACCATCAGTGGACAAGAACCAGAAAACTTGTTTTTTGGACAGGTCTTGGTACACTTTGGGATATCAAGGAGCATCATTTCAGACAGGGATACAAGATTTCTCAATGCATTCTAGACTACATTGTGGGAGAAGATGGACACAAAGTTGAAGAGATCTACAACATTCCATCCATAGATAGATGGGTAGACAGAAGTAGTCAACATGACTTTGGTGCAACATCTGAGGGGTTACAGCCAGAAGCGTTCGAAGCCCTGGGATGAAAATTTGGTATATATACAACATTATTATAATAGAGCAGTCCACACCTCTACAGGAAAGTCCCCATTTGAAACTTGTTTTGGATATTTTCCACCTTCACCTTTGGATATTTCATATGGGCAGTAAGGAGGAGTGAAGGAAGACCTAATAAGAGATGCTTTGAGGGCTTAAAATCTATAGAGAATATCAGGTAGATCCATATATAGGCATAGGAAACACTACAGTCGCATGAGAAGTATAAGGCCATACATTGTCAACACAGAACAATGAAATCATTCAAGGTGGGAGACAGAGTATGGCTACAGTTGAACAAGGAGAGATTGTAGGGGTCTGGTAAGAAAATCAAGGCTCTCAGATACAATCCCTTTGAGATACTGGAAAAGGTGATTGACAACTCCTATCAACTCGGTTTACCACCATATATGCGCATTTACTCAGTTGTAAATTTGGAGAATTTGAAACTCTATGAGCCTTCCATGCTAGATAAGGAAGAGGAACATGTCCTACCTTCTATGGAGGATTTGGCACTAGACACTCAGGCAGAGTTGATAGAAGATACAATTTTGTAGAAGAGGTCTAGAACTACAAGGCAGTAGAAACAAGACCTTTGGCAGATTCAATTCAAGGGACAACTTCCATGCAAAGCTAAATGGTACAACAGAGAGAAGGTGGAGGAAAAATTTCCTCTCCTCATTCAGTAAAATATTTTGGGGACCAAAATCCTCCCAAAATGGGGAGGTGTGATCCAAATTGGATCATTATATTATTTTTCATCCATCTCAATGCATTTGGAGTGGAAAATGTGGAGGTAAAAATTTAGAACTTAAGTGTAACAACTTATATTTCTATTCTACACATAGAAAGCTTTCCAACGATGGAAGAATCGCATCAATCGGAGTCCATATGCAAAATTTATGCTACTCAAAAGTTGACCTTCCTGTTTTCACACCTATAGTTTGGGAAAATGCCACATCAACCCTCATTATTCATGGAAAAGGGGCTAGCCATGTGTTTTTGATGTAGAGACTCTATGATAGCCTATTTTGTAACTCTAGTTAAGAGTTGATGTACTCAAACATAACCACTAGTAGGCTATCGGGCTGTGTTATAACCGGACCACTGGGAGGAAGAGGCATTTCATTCTTTCGAGAGAATTTTGTTCCATAGTTGAGAAAAGATATTCGAAAGAGATAGGAGGTAGAGCATATAGAGAGGATTTGTGCACTGTAGCAACCCATAGGCCACAAACATTACTTCTTTGTATCTACAGCCATATTTCTAGACAGAGAAAGAGACCGAAGCGACCTCATCTTCTAGTTGGGTTTTCTCCCAAAAGGGTTTCCTAGAGAGCATATCTTATGTATTATGTCTATGTGAGATTATTGTGTCGTTCTCTACTTTTTTGGTTGATTTAATTTTACATGCATGCACTAATTTTAGTTAATTTTACAGATCTAGAAATTAAAGAAAATTGTAATAGTGTAGAATCTCGGATTTTTAATATAATATTATCAGATCTGTTGTGACGAACTGCCCAGTGGATATTCCACTAGACAATCCGTCACAACATATCAAATAATATTATTTAAAACTCTAAAAATTATACACTATTACAGTTTATTAAACTTTAAGATCTGTGGATTTAACAGTAATTAGTGCATGCATGTGAATGGAAATTATGCATAAAAGTATAGAACGAAAAAATAAGCACACACACACACAAGACACAACATATGCTCTCTTGGAAACCCTTTCAGGAGAAAGTCCAACTTGAAGATGAGGTTGCTTCGCTCTCTTTCTCTGTCTAGAAATATGGTTGCAGGTACAAAAAAGTAATGTTTGTGGCCCCTGGACTACAATAGTGCACAAACCTCTTTGTATGTTCTACATCCTATCTCTCTTGGCTTTCTTTGCTCAGTTATGGAACAAAATTCTCTCGAAATAATGGAATGACTCTTCCTCCTAGTGGATCGATTATAACACAGCCCGATAGCCTACTAGTGGTTAATTTTGACTACATCAACTCTTAACTAGAGTTACAATATAGAATTTTCTAGAGTATTTTACATCACAAACATGTGGCTAGCCCCTTTTCCATAAATAATGGGGTTTGACGTGACATCCTCTTGAATTATAGGTGTGAAAATAGGAAGGTCAACTTCTAAGTGGCATAAATTTTGCATATGAACTTCGATTGATGTGATTCTTGCATCGTTAGAAAGTTCTATGTGTGTATAATAGCAGGAAAAAGTGCCATGCTAAATTGGTAGAGTTTTAACCCCAAAAAATGTCGCTTGATGCCTCAAAATTCTCCCAGAAGGTTTCCAACCTCGTTTCACCAAACTGGGTCCCACCAGCAAAAAATCGTTCCATGAGTTTATTCTTCCACTTTTTCCTCTCCAAATACATTGAGATGAATGAAAAAAATATAATGATCCAATTCAGATCACAACACTCCATTTTGGGAGGCTTTTGGTCCCCAAATTATTTTACTTAATGAGGTGAGTAATTTTTTCCTCCACCTTCTCTCTGGTGTACCATTTAGCTTTACTTGGAAATTGTCCCTTCAACCCAATCTACCAAAGGTGATGTTGCCCCTATCTTATAGTTTTGGACCTCTTCTTTAAAACTATATCTTCTGTCAGCTCTGCCTAAGCATCTGGTTCCAAATCCTCCACAAAAGTTAGGATATGTTCCTCTTCCTGATCTAGCATGGAAGGCTCTTAAAGTTTCATATTCTCTACATTCACAACTAAGTAAATGTGCATATATGGTGGTAAACTAATTCAATAGGCATTATCACACACCTTTTTCAGTATCTCAAAGGGATCATACCATAGAGCCTTTATTTTCTTACCAGGTCCTTGGAGGCTCTCCTTGTTCAATTGTATCCATACTTTGTCTCCCACCTTGAATGATTTCTCTATTTTGTGATGATCATGCATGGCCTTATACTTCTCCTACGACTTTTGCAGTGTTTCTTGTACCTGTAGACGTATATGCCTGATATTCTCTATAAAATTTTCAGCCCTCAAAGCATCTCCAATAAGACATTCCCTCACTCCTCCTTGCTACCCATATGCAATATCCAAAGGTGAAGATGGAAAATATCCAAAAAAAAAGTCTCAAATGGGGACATTCTAGTAGAAGTGTGGACTGCTCTGTTATAAGAATGTTGTATCTATACCATATTTTCATCCTAGGTTTCTGAATGCTTATGGTTGTATCCCCTCAGAAGCTACACCAAAGCCCTGTTGACTACTTTTGTTTGCCCATCTTTCTATGGATGGAATGTTGTAAATCTCTTCAACTTTGTGTCCATCTTCTCCCACAATGTAGTCCATAATTCATTAGGAAATATTATATCTCTGTCTGAGATGATGCTCCTTGGTATCCCAAAGCGTACCCAAACCTATCCAAAGAACAATTTTGTTTCTTCTTGTTCGTTGATGATCTTTTTACAGGGCATCAGAACACACGTCTTGCTGAACCTGTCAACTACCACGAACAAGTAGTCATGTCCCTTCCTGGTTGTCAGTAAATGATTTCCTAAGGACTAGTAGGTACAGGTAAGGGATGATATGTTAGTGTCAGCCTTTGTAGCCTTCCTCCAATGATCAAACATGCTCTTACAAAATGATTTTAAGGTGTCAAGGTCAAATTTTGTCATTTCAGTGAGTCTCTGAGCAAATTTGGTCACTAGGTATTAGGTCTAGGGTTGGCTTTTACTCCTGTCAAAGTTGTCCAAATGTCGGTCCATGTCACCATTTAGCTAAGTGTACCATCATTCAGAGGGTTTTCATCATCATGTAAAGTTCCACTGGGTCATTTTACACCTTGTTCATGCTTCAATTGTGCCTAGGTAAGGTTCATTTCCCTCTCCTAGGGTTTTGAAGGAAATTTTTCTTGGATGGTCAAATCATAAGCAAAACTTGTATCCTCATGTTCATACACCTTCCCCTATCCTTAATGTACCTCATTAAACACTTCCCATCACTGAGATCCCCCAAATTCCTCATTTTCGCACAAACCCTAGTTTCTTGCTACAAACCCTATTTTCTAGGCTAGGCCTGAGTTTTGCCCTTTTGGACCCTTTCCCCTCACTCAATATTTGAAATTCCTTTCCCCTGCTTCCTAATATCCCTCCGTACTTCTCAAAATTTTCTCAAGAATTTAAAAGCCCCTTATCCCCTTCATTTCACTTAATTTTGACAAATCCCCTGTTCCACACATCGGGATAGGTTTTACTCCAATGCTCTTTCTGAGAAATAAAAGATGAATTTGGAAAAACTGAGAGAGAATTTTGTCAAAAATATGCCAAGGAATAAAAACATCCTTCACTTTTTACACAGGTGTCATGGTTTTAGAGAAATGTCAAAAATACAGCTGCCTCGGGAGAATTGATGCACCTCTGAAGTGACCTTGGAAAAATCAATTTTTCTCCTAGCTTTGTTGGCCAAATGACTTTCTTGATGGGTCAAATGATAACTAGACACAAAGCACTTTCCAATGAACTATCAGGAGCTCAATTTGGAGTTGAGGAAGATCTTCAAAAGTTTACTGCAACATCACTTTGCCTTTAGGCAGCCTCATTTGGCACATTTTGACCAATCTTGGGAGATTTTATTTTTTATAGGGAAAATTAACTCCAAATTGAACAATTCTAGTTGGGTTGGAAATTAGACTCAATATCCTTTCCAACGAGCTATCCTGTGCCAAATTTGGACACCGGGAAGGCCTCCAAAAGTCTCTTGAAAAATGCACTATGCATAGGGTTTGGAGGCGCGGCGCATTGGGTTTGTGGCGTGGCGCATAGAGCTGCCAAGCCCAATTTTATCCTAAACTCTCTCAAGTTGCCAAAATTGCTTAAATATTTTAATGTGCAAGTAAGTCACCATCTCTTCATTGCTAGTAGAGGAGTTTTCTTTAAGGTTTATGGTGATCGTGTAAAGAAAAATCAAACCCTACCTCTTGTATCTCTCAAAGGAAACAGTAACTAGGGTTCGCACTGTTGTTTGGCTGCCAAGTCCTTCCCTTACCTTTCCACTCCCTCACTCATTTTCCTAGTTTCTTCCCCTATTACCCAATTCCCATAATCCCGAAACAAAATCATATATCCCTATACCCAATCCTATTTTTCCCAAACCACAAAAATCCCTAAACCCTAATTTCTTTCCCAAACTCTAAATATCATTCCCTAAAACCCCCTAATTCCCTCAAAAGCCCCTAAAACAATCTACCCAACCTCTCATGCACATTTCTTCCACATTCCCTCCACAACCCCTCATACAAACATACCTTTGGCAGCAAAAAACCTAATCACCATAAATCTCATCAAGAAAACTCACACATTAGCAAGCATCGGGAATCTTGGCTTGAAATAGCCAACATCCACTTAGAGAAATTGTTGGATAAGGCCAAACTTGTTGAGAAACATGGCATATCATTATTTGTCAAGGAATATGGTGTGCCAAGCTAGAATCAGGAGCTTGAAGGCCAAATTGAAGAAGAGATTGAGAAGGAAAAAAGTGCAAGATAAACTTGAGATCTTGGCTGAGGCTTCCTTGGCCCAACACAATGCTTGATGGAGAAGACTCAGCCCAAATTTCAAAAAATTTGGAGCACTTTTTGCATTTTTGAAATTTTTGGCACAAAAAACAGAGTTTTCTGCCCTATGTGTCGCGCCACCCAGCGCTCGCTTTTGATGGAGGCATCATTTTGAGAAAAACTCAACATATTTGGATTTGTCATGAAAAAATATGCATGCCCACAAATGGCCAAGAAATTTTGACAGGTTTTGAGCCCCCAAAAAGGTCAAAAACACCCTAAAAATGGACTTTCTGCCCCTATTTTGACACACAGGAAGCAGTGTTGGGAGAACTGAGTTTTGGATGGGCAAATGGAGGCCAAATTGAAAAATTCCACTTGGGTTGGAAAGTAGACAGGTAAACATTTCCAAAAAGCAAACTTGGAGTGAATTTGGACACTTGGAAGGCCTCAAAAAGTGGGTCCAAACAAGAGCTACGCATGGAGAATCACGCGCGGCGCATAGAGGAAAAATTGCCAGTTTGACCAAGTATTTCTTTGTTTTTCGCCTAGCTTTGGCCAGTTTGACTTTTTCACCTTCTTAATGTCAAATTTGTGATGTAATTTCATGTACATTGATGGATCATGAAGTAAATATGTCAAATTTTCACTTATGGAGGTAGATTCATTAGTTAAAAAGTTGTTTGAAACTGAATGAATTAGTTCCCTTGTTTCTAGAGGCATGTTGTTCCACTGCCTCATTTCTAGTTCTTAGTTTAGAATTAGTTGGAACAACTCCTAAACATGTGAGCTCGACCCCTAGAGGTAAGGATGAGTTATGGTTTGTCTATATTATGTGGTTTTTCAGTCATTAGCAGGGTTGGACTTTTGAGAAAGCCTTGAGCTTCATTGTACACTCATATCAGCATTTTGGCTAAGGAATTGAGACCAGGGTTTGCAGCACTCTTTGGGATCCATGTGGCAATTTGTCTTGGTACAGCGCTTTCTTTGGTAATTGTGAATTTTCTTATGTGTTATGTATGCCATTCTCTATCTTGTTTCTTCTTAACTAAACAAACAAGAGTGTAAGTAGAATCCATTGAAGTTACAGTGCTCTACTTGAGGTTTGCTTTAGTTTCTTGATGTTTTTCAGTTGTTTGGAGAGGATCCATGACCTTCCTTGCCCTCTTCAGCTCCTCACCTGTCTAATCCTTCCATCTCATTCAGTTTCAAGTGCCAAAAACAATTGCCTACCTTGCCCCATTGAGACCTCTGCAAGACTGAGCCTCATCCGCACACCCAAAATCTGCCTTCCATTAGAGCCATCAAAATCATCAATTCAATTCAATCAATCACTTGCACACATATACCTAGCCTAAGATTAGTAATTAAATCAATCATCTCAAGCCTTTAGTGAATATAATTTGTTGAGATTGACCCGGAGAGAGCCCTCCCCTGGCCTGGTAGGGCTAGCTACCAGGCTAAGCGTGGTTTGATGTTGGCCTTGGATCCTACCTTTTCAGCCTGAGGTAAATCTAGGCACTAACATGATACATTCCCTGATTCTTGTTACTATGCTTGTTGGTACGACAAAGCATGCATCATGTTATGAACCTAGCTACCTGCGCTTACATCTTGGGCCAATACTCATACTTTTGCACGTTAGCCACAGTCTTCCCTACACCAAAGTTCCTTGCAACCTTGGAGGACTGAGCCTCTCTAATCAGCTGCAAACACTCACCTTTAGGAACACATAACTTATCCATCCTGTAGAGTAACCCATCTTGGAGATGTTAGTCAATGGTGTTGTCGCCATTGTACACATGACTTTAACTCTGCAACTACTGATAAACCTCCTTGAAGTCCTCATCTTCTGAATGTTTCTCTATGTATGCACCATGGGTGAATGGATCCATGCGCATAAGAGTCCCCAAAGCTGTAATATTTTATTTGGGTGGCCTTGAAAGCATATCGACCAACTTGTTTGGGATGCCCTTCTTATACTTGATAACCAAATGAAATTGTTGTAAAAACCCCATCCGCTTGTAATTTTTGGTCTGTTGTAGCATACTCGTCCGGCAGACCACTCAAATTGTGTTAAGACATATTCAAACATGAACTTCGTAGCTATAGCAGCAATACAATCTTTCACCGGCTACGCTTCTTCCCATCTTGTTAAATACTTTGTCGCAGTAATGTTGTATTGTGCATTTGTCTTCCTTCCTAGTGGTTGTATCAGACCTACAAAGTCAATTTTCTTGTTTATCAAATACTTGTAACGAAACCTAAGGGTTTAATGGAAATTCATCTCTTCGTGAAGGTTATCCCATCATTTGACAAGAATCGCATGCTTTACAAAATTCTTTAGAATCTTTATGCATTGTCGGCCACCATAACCTTGTCTGCAGAATCTTCTGCGTAGTCGCTCTACCTTCATAGTGTCCTCCTGCCACTCCTCCATGTGCCTCAGCGAGGATACTACCGCGTTCAAAATCTGGAACATATTGGCGCAAATTTTCATATGTTCCCATCTTATACAAATGTCCCGCTATAACAGAAAAATCAGTTGTGCGAACCACTAATTCCTTTTTCTTTTGAGTAGAATAGCCTTCTGGGGTTGTACCCGTGGTAAAAAACTAAATGATATCAGCAAAGTGATCATTCGCAATGTGCACAGCAAAGATTTTCACATCCGACAATCCTTCTTCCAAATTGGTTGGTTCTTCACATGTCTCGATTTAGCTTAGGTGATCTAGTCATGCATTCAACCGTCCAAGTTGTACTATTACTTCAAAGTCATACTCTTGGAACAACAACAACCATCTACAGATCCCCCCCCCACAACACAGACTTTTTGACCAAGTACTTGAGAGCGGAGTGATCTGTGTACATTTTGAAATGTGCACCCAACAAATAATGTCAAAACTTTTGCAGCGCATAGACCATCATGAGCCCTTCACGCTCTATAGTGGAATAATTATTTTCTTCTTTTGATAGTTTCCTACTTACAAAGGCTATTGGATGATCAATATCACATTCACCAGGGTGGGTCAATACTGCACCCAATGCAATACATGAGGCATCAACATGCGCATGGAACTCTTTCTTCCAATCCGGAAATACTAAGATGGGTGCGGTCACCATTTTGTCCTTTAACACATCAAGACTCTGTTGACACTCCTCATCCCACAAAAAAGTCGCATCCTTCTTTAATAGTTTCTCCATCAGCGCAATTATCTGGGCATAAGACTTGATAAACTTCTTGTAGTAGCATAGGTGGCCAACGTTGCACGCAACTGCTTAACATTCTTACGAGCTTCTAAATTCACAATCACTGTTATCTTCGCAAGGTCCACCATCAATCCTTGCTTACATGCTACATGGCCTAGTAAAATTCCAAAAGGCACACACAATATACATTACTTCAAGTTTAGCGCAATCTGGTATCTACGACATGTATCCAGCATAAGGCACAGACTTGCAACATGGCATTTCACCAATCTGAACATAATCCAGTCATCAAAATATACCTCTAAGAATTTATGAATAAACTCATTAAACGCTATGATTACCACCTTGGAGAAGATCACGGGCGCATTCTTCATCCCGAATGGCATTACTATATACTAAAAGCATCCCGACTCTGTTGCAAAGGTTTTCTTGTTGTGATCATCTGGCATGATCTTTATTTGATGGTATCCTAAGAATCCATCAGTGAATGAGTAAGCTTCCTATCCTCCAACATTTTCTAAAATTTCATCTGTGAATGGTGGTGGAAACGGATCATGCACACTTGCAGTGTTCATCTTCCTCAGATCTATGCATATCCTAATTTTTCCTTATTGTTTCTTTTCCTGGACAACCATTGGCCTTACCCAATCGGATTCTTCTACTACCTCAATAATTCTGGCCTCTAGCGTTTTGTCCAATTCTTTTCCCACTTTTTATTTATATTTCAGGTTGAGCCGATAAGGCCTCTTCTTTAGGGGCTTCATGTCAAATTTCAAATTAATTTTCATAACGCCCAAATCTCCTACAATACCCTTCAGATCTGAGAACTTTGTTGGGAATAGATCTTGGTATTCGCATAACAGTTCGACCACCTTATCGACTGTATCTTCATCCCAATAGTCTCATATCTTCGTGACCTTAGGCTTCGCACCCGATCCAATATTTACTTGTCAGGTTTTCAGCGGCTCTGTTACATCAGGGTTCTTTCTCTTAGGTCCTTCAACCTTGATTTGACCTTCAATTTCAGGAATGTTAATTTTCCTTGGATCATCTTCTTCTTCTTGAGCAGTCACATTGTAGCATTCTAGCGTGTGGCGCAGCTGTGTACTCCAGTTTGGTTGCACCCATTCCACCGGTTCTTCAAGCATTCTAAAGAAGGCGGCCTTAATTTATTGTAGCGCTTCATCAATGCATTCAAATCCATCCTCAAAGCTGAAAGTGAATAAGAATTTTTCCCGCATGATATCCCATTTCGTCGTTCCATGGCGTAGCTCTGTTTCCAAGTATCAATTCAAGGGAATAGTATCTAAGTTGTGACAGAATATATGCACCCACTCTAGTTGTGGCTCTTCTCCCCAAGCTTTAGTCCACCATGCCAAGTGTTTGCACAGATTATCCTTCCCTCTATATTTCTCAGTCATCCTGGTATTAGCATATCCAAATCGCAGCTTCATCATTTGCTTGTATTCCTTCTAGATAGTGAAGCTTTCCTTATGTGTACCCCACCATAGGGCAGGCGTAGCGTGCAGCGCTAATTCTAGTTCCTAGAATCAATGTTCCTTGGGTACTTCTTTTTCAAACTCATCCAAAAAGAGATTAACATCATTTAAGCCATCATAATGTGGAAGTTTCCTTACCTCTGTAGATACCCACCACACGATTTTGTCATCACATTGCAATGTATCATAGAGACCTCACTTAACCTATTATGCTAGTGTTCAAGCTCTTCATCTGAATATGAGGTACAGGAGTTGTCTCTATCACATGTGATCTATCCATCTGCAGTGGGGTTCATCCAATCTTAATATTGTGTCATTATGCTGTATATCTGGTCTAGATCATCATCATCTTCCACAAAGTCGTGAACAGGTTCAGTATAACGCGCTCCTTCAACAGGGTCTAGTGGCACAATAACCCTGAGCATCTTCCTCTCAAATGTCATTTTCCGCTTCTTCAAATTAATTACCACATCCATGTTGAAGGCCCAATCAATTCCTAGTAGTGTAGGGTAAGGATTGTTATCATCGATTATTTCAATTACCTCAAATTTAGACAATGCACTTACTCCTTCAATGTTCACCGTTACCCCATATAGGCACCCCATAGGAATAATTTTTTCCTGATTGGCCATGCGTAGCTGTATAGGATACCATTGTAGTGAAGGTCTCCCCATCCTTTCTTATGCCTGTTTGGGCAGTACATTTGCATCAAACCCCAGATCCAAGATTACTTGGTCCATTTCATACTCTCCTATCTACGCGTTCAACCTCATCTCACACTTTGTCTACTTCTTATGCTTACCTAGCTTCCTTATAGCGTGTTGTTTTGAAGGAACCTTAATCTTATCCACACAGCTGTCTATTAGCTCCTAGAGCCTTTTTACTGCCTTCTTATCGCGCAATAACTTCATACAGGTCTTCAGGAAAGTGGTTAACAATGAAGGATCCACAACTTGCACTTCATTGTTCCCAGCTGAATTAGCTTGACTCCCAGACGTAGAAGCTTCAGCAAAATTCTTTTTAGCCTCCATAAAAGTTTCCTTAGCTCGGTTAAGGTCAAACCCGACTTCCTTTTCAGTGGCCTTGTGCACCCAACATTCATTCTCTAGTTGTTCTCCCTTATCTTCACATGTGCCCATACCACTGCATGTTACTATATTTACCCTATGATCTTCTTTGCGAAGCTCCGCCCTCATCATCTGGATATTATGCGTAGGCTGGTGGGTTTGTGTCTTATTTTCTTGAATCTTTGCTATAAGTATTGGGTAATCTTCTATCACGTGATCAAATTGTCTGCAATATTGATACGATGGATGTGTTGGGTTCGGACAGTCATGTGCAAAATGTCCAGCTTCACCATAGTTATAGAAAATAACTTGTCCACAACCTCTGCCAGCCCCTCCTCCTCTTCCTCTTCCACGACCTTGGAATCCTCTGCATGCTGCATCCATGCCCTAATCCTGAGGTCGGTTTCCTTCCTACATCCATTAGGTAGGGGTATTTTCCATCATTAGTTCATAACTTCAACAATGGCGCTCATCATGACCTATAGATATATTTGCAGAAACTGCAAAACAACTGCTAGGGGGTCTGTACAAACTTCTATAGTAGATGACAATTGTCTGTCGCATGTTGTCCTGTAACCTGACAAATATCTCACCACGACGTTGTTCCTACACTTGGCGTGGCAATATTTTCTGGCTTTATGGGGGTAGCCCCCCCTCCTCCAATAAGATAATTCTGATAAACCAAACAATGGTCCTTATCGTGACCGTGGCCTTTGCATTTCAAGCACCAAACTTCTGTGTGAACTTCAGGCTTGGCTTCCTTTCCCTTCTTCAGGCTCTGCAACTCCAGGTGCAGACTTGCCATCTGCAAGTGAATCTATTGTACTCCAATGTTTTTATCTTGTATTGGCGAGGCTTCCAATCTCATCGCGATCCCCACAGCTTTTGCTTACATTACTATCTTCTATTGTGATAACAATAATCTTAGGTGGGGAAACAATGAAGCATTATACCGGTCATTGTGTTGTTCATCTGTGATGTTCATGTTAGCCTATCGAATCAAGAATTTTAGCCTCTAATCGAAATCCCATGAGGATTCATTCACCATTTGCTTTATCTCCTTAAACTCTGTAATGGACTACTCCTGAGATTTAGGCTTCTTAAACTCATTGTTCAACGCTTGCTAAGTATCTTCCAATGTCGCGCTAGGGTGACCTTAACAGTGCTTGATATACCAAGTTAGTGCCCTATCCTGCAGCGTTGTGACCAGTTGTGCTTTCTTTATATTATCATCAGTGATATGTTGCACTATCAACACAACATCTGCAATGAACCAGAACTGTTCGAGGTCTTCGCTTCCTACCCCTTTGAATATCGGCATCTTCATTGTGTTTTCCCTGTTGAATGGTGGAGGTGGAGGTGAAGGTGTAGTTGTTTGTGGTGGAGGTGGAGGTGGAGGTGGAGTGGATGGATGAGGTATTTGCGGGATACCATGACTTACCAACTGCAGCACACTTCGCAGTGTATTCAGAATAGTTCCTTCGTCGTCACTTGATGAGGATCCCAATAAAGGACTATATTTAGAGCCTGGTCCTTCGTTCCTTCTGAAGGGTTTTTCACTTCATGTAGTCCCAAACATCAAGGTAATGACATAACCCATTTTTCCAACAACATCATCTTAATACAAGTTTTCAGAGATTTTAATTACTTACCTCGTGGTCCTTTGAAGAGCTTGTGCTCTACTTCGCTATAACTGACAGTCGTATCGATTACAAGCTCAGTAATAAATCTTCTGAGTATATGATCAATACAGTGATCAACGGCCCACATGATGTTGTTTTCTGATGCTTCCAAGAGCCTCACCAACACTGGAGTCCACACAATAGGGTCATCCAGTCTCCACGTACCTTAACTGTTTGCCAATCTAGACAACCACTCGTGTAGACCGCAAGGGAAGAAGCGGAAAAATTTCTCTGTTTTGTCTGAGTATACGTATCTATTCAACCATTGTTCCTTGGACAACTACGGGTTTTTGTTCTCCTGAGTTGTGAATATGTGTTCCTTTTGATCAAGCCACTTCTCATTTTCCTTCTTAGTAGGGAACCACTTATCACACATTCCTCAGATTAATTCCAGTCCCAGAAACAGAACCATTTGTTAGCTTAAGGGGGCTTGATCCAGGTTCAGAGTTATTTGTGCCAACCAACAAAACCTTAATTGTTGGCCCTTTTGGCAACAATCTGTGTAGTGCAAGCTGCAGTCTCACCCGAAATAGTATTGGGAGATGTTAGAACCAAATATTTGTAACCAGAGGCATGTGTGATGGTTTCTTATGGTTCTTATAGCTTAGATTTGCCTTCGCACAGACCTATTCCTTCCGACTCTCAATTACTGCAACTCTATCAAAATGACCCTCAGACCTTTGTGAAGGTACTTGATTGTACTTAACTTGCATAAAGGATACATATTCACTATTTTCGTGTAATAAACTATATATTTTGAAGCCTTTATGACCTATATCTACCGTTGCGCTGATCTATCCTTTCCGAACATCTAGCTACTACATATCTATCTAATGACTTCCCGATCTCCGCAAAGGTGGTTAATTATACTTATTATGCATAAACATTACAAATCTATCTGTTTCACGCATAAATGAATCATTAATTCACATAAAATAGATCACAGAGCGAAGATAGATAAACTTAACAGAAATAAATAAACAAGGCACAATGCATAGATTCGGTTCAAAACAATCTTTATTATGAATAAGCGCTAAATACAGACTTTTTCTCCTTGCGCACTTAGCTGCAGGGGCCCGCGCATTCATCTTGCAGACTTACTAAGGTCTCCGCACACTTAGCTGCAGGAGCCTTCCCATTTTGCCTAAGTATAGGAGACATACATTTCCTGCCTTAGCACCTTGCCTTTACAATGATTCTTTACAAAAAGTTATATTCTTAGACTCACTATGACTCAACTATATATAGCCTTTTCATTACAATACCATGGTTCGCAAACCATGGGCGGGTCCCAAAACTATCACCTACCCATACAAGGGACTAATGCCCCTTTGACTCTTACTTAGATTCACGCTCCGCTTCCATATTTTGCGAAGACTTTACATTCTTTAACAAAACTATTACAGAACTTATCTTTACTAACAAAAATTGACCCCGGGGATCCCATCCCAACACAAATATGTGGTTTTCTAATAGGCATTAAATGAGTGAGGGTTGTATATGCCCATGTTGGATAATTAGCCTGTCTAAATCCAACCATGGGTATATATAACCCCGCTCATTTAATACCCATTAACAAACTACTTATTTTCAGCATAAATAATGAACCATATCAAAATTATTATCATAAATTTCGAAATAAATAAAATAAAGATTATAAATTTTGTAAAACACAAATTACATTTTATAGTTGTTGTAATTAAAAGTTGTTGTAATTAGTTTTAATTAGAACATCTTTTTTCTTGATATTTAACGATTTTCCTTCTCTCTTTTTTTAATTGTTATAATTGGAGAGACATTATCTTTATGTTAAATGGTTTCCTCTCTTTATGTTAATTCAAATGATTATTTTTCAATTAATATACTTGGGTGTTATATTTAGAAAGTCATTCTCTTTACGTTTTGACAATTTATTTTCTTTTAATAATAAAAATATTTTTTCCAAATATAAAGGCCGAAGCGTATATATAGGTACATTTATTTTAAAAATTATAAAATAGGATAGAAAAACTTATAACTCAATTTCAAGATGCAAAAGCATGTCACGCTCAAGTTGTAATTAAAAATACTTTTTTTTTTTTTTTATGTTTACGTTCCCTATGTTTTTGTTTATGTTTACGTTCTATATATGTTAATGTTAAAGTAGTGTGAAAGACAATTTGGTTGGTAAAAGTGTGTCTAACAACATAAAACCATATACTTTTGTTATCACTCTTTTGGGTTTAATATATGGATATTTTTTTTTTATTATTTGATTTTGGTATTTTATTTTAATTATATTATTTTAATTTTAAAGTTATGGCTAAGTCATATATCAAATTGGCGTATGAGGCTTCCATTGTAGTTATTTGACTACTAAAGTTTACAAAGACATACATACTCTATTTCTTTCTGGATTTGAATTTATGATCTCTTAGAAGAAAACACATACTCTTAACCATTATGTCATTTTTCTCTATGAGCAACTTGCCACTTCTGTTAGGTAGTTTTGGTAATTGATTTTCTATGTACTTATCTTCCCATGCTTTTATTTATATTCTTTGATCTTAAGAATTGGTTTATGGCACATTAGTCTTAATATTGTGATTTTTTTTATTGGTGGGTTTGTCACAACAATGCATTTAAAAATAATGTATGATTGTTCCTCTTTTTATCAGTTGAGGGTTTCAAAACATCTGTATTTTTAGATTCTAAAAATGCAAGCCAAGAATTTTATAAATGTATGTGTTGGTGAACCATGTTTGCACCCCATTAATTTCTTGAGAAATATGTTCAAATACCCTTGAATTGTGGTGAATTTTTTGAACATTATGTTTCATTTATTCTCTGCAATTTATTTTTTTTCTTAATTTCCTATGTGTAGGTTTTATAACAAGTGGTACCAGAGCTTGTTTTTGTCGCCACTTACACATAGAAAGCTCGAGGTGGCAATGTGAGATTGTGATTTTGTAGCTTCTACGGAAATAATTAGCATTGTGGATTCATTGCATAGAGTAGATCATGATGCATAGTATTTCTCCCCTATTGCCGACAAATAGAACAAAAGAGATTGAGGGAAAGATGTTTTGGAAAGGGAAATGATCATTGGTCTAAGGATATCAAAATCCATTAAGGAAGGGGAATGTTTAAGGATATCAAAATCCATTGAGGAAGGGGAATGTTTTGAGTATTCCCAACCTTTTAAAGCATCATAATGAAATTGACGTGTTGAGGAAAAAAATGTGTTGAGTATTACCAGCTAAAGAAAATGGACTTGCCTCCTATTGGTGTTTAAGGAAAATGTTCTAAGTCCAATGGTGAATAAAATTGTTGTGGAAGGAAACTTGTTTTCTTAGCTACAATGAATTGATTGCTAAAGAGGAGAGAATGAATCATTTCCAACATCAACATTTCAGGTACAAATTTTAAGGTGGAGAAGTTCAATAAGAAGAAGAACTTTGAATTTTGGAAGCTCAAGATGCAAGATTTGTTAGTGCAACAAGGATTCCACGAGGCCTTGGATGGCAAGAAAAAGAAAGTAACAGGTATGTCTGATGAAGACTGGGAAGATCTAGATGCAATAGCTCTCAATACCATTTGGTTGTGTTTGGAAAACAATGTCCTTTTCAATATTATTGGAGAGGAAACAACATCGGGCCCATGGAGAAGAATGGAGAGCCTCTATATGACAAAATCATCGACAAATTGAATCTACTTGAAGAAATAATTATATAATCTATGGATGAAAGAAGATACCAAAATTGTTGATCATTTGAATGCATTTAATACTCTTATATGTCAATTAACTAATATGGATTTTTGGAAGGGGTAGGAATCCGAGGAAGACCCCGAAAAGGAAGAAAATCCAATTGAATCGTGTTCAGATATGATTGATGAAGTTTTATCCATCTATAATATCTCCCAATCTTATGAAGAATGGTTATAAATCTCAGTGCTCCACATCATGTGTCCACATAGAAATTGGTTTTTTTTTTCTCTATCAAATTGTTGATAGTGATACTATTTTTATGGGGAAAAATGTGTCTTAAAAGACTATTGGGGTTGGGAGCATTAAAATTAACAGGTCAAGATGGAGCAATGAAAGTGTCCAAGGGCATCTTGGTAGGAATCAAACAGATAAAGTAGTGATAGTATCTTGAGAGGCTAATGAATCTACTCAATTATGGCATCAACTTCTAGGTCATATGAGTGACAAATGGCTAAAGGTATTGATAAACTACAAGCTATTTCCATATTTGAAGTCTTTGAATTTGAATTTCTACAAACATTATGTCTTTGGGAAGCAATGTGGACAATGTAGGTTTTAACCCCGTATAGAAATTACCTGCATACGAATTCTAAAAACAGAAAATAAACAATGGCGAGAGCGTAACACATAAAACAAATATACACAAAGATTTTCCCCTGGATCCCAAAACTGGGACTACCAGATTGATTTTCCATTATGTTCCTTTCAATGTTACAATACATATATATACATTTCAAAGCATCCATAAACCCCAATCCATTGACCCTAGATTAGAAAATAATCGTAGTTCCCTTGACCGGATCTACATAATACCATCGACTTAAAACCATTGTGCCCAAAACTGTGTGTCAAATCCATGCACAAAACCATAGGTAGGTTCGCCCACCTAATATAGGGTACAAAAAATATTCTTGGGGCGCTACCCCAGACCTCATGCAGGGGGCTACTACCCCCCTGCATACCACCCAACAGGGGGGGTAGCCACCCCCCGGTGCAACGTCAAGTGGGGACTATCGCCCCCCTGTAAACCCCCCACACGAGGGCTAGTCGTGTAAAGAATATGACACAAGACAAAATTTTAAAACAAGGAGTCATACAAGTAAAGATGTTGTGGAGGGAATCTCCTATAACTTATTTTAGTGGAGCCTATTATTTTGTGACATTTTTATATGATTACTCTAGGAAGGCATGGGTCCATCTTCTAAAAAGGAAAGTTGATGTGTTTAATGTATTTAAACAATTTAAAGTTTTGGTTTAAGAGTACTATCAAGGAAATCAAGTGCTAGAGAATAGATAATTGAGGTGGATTCACATCTTTGGAATTTGAAAATTTTTGCAAGGAAGTTAGGATCGAAAGGTGTAAAACTACAATATACATTCCCCAACAAAAATGGCATGGAAAAATGCATGAACATGACTCTTATAGACAGAGCAAGGATCATGCTCAATAACGCTAGTTTGTAACAAGATTTATGGGAAGAAGCAATCATCATTGTTTGCTATTTGGTGAATCAATCACCATTGGTTATAATAGATTGTAAAAATTCCCTAAGAGGTATGGGTAGGTCATTTTTGCGACTACTAAAAAAAAAAGGTTGTGAAACTTATGCTCTTACTTCTAAATATCAATGCTCTAGGTTAGACCCAAAATCAAAGAAGTATTTTTTATTAGTTATGATGATGTAGTTACGGGATTTAGATTGTGGGATCCTACTACCCATAAAATCATCATTAGTAGAGATGTGGTGTTTGATAGATCCTCTCTCATAAAATCGAGTAATGTAGAAGTTGAAGTGAAACAGGAATAGGTGCTAGAACATCAAGAAATTTAGTTGGAGACTCAACCATCTAAAAAATAAGGAAGCAAGAAGGTTCTTTTGAAAAAGAAGAATATTAGGATACATAGAAACATGGAAACGCGAAAACTAACACTGAGGATATCTACGTAGGATATAATCCTCCTAAGATGTATGAAGATAATTTTTCATCTATTGATTTGATTACTAATAATGGGGAACCCTCATGTTAGCAGAAGCCAATGAATGATATTGATAACGCCAAATGGAAAATAACAATGAAACAAAAAATGGATGCTTTGGAGAAGAATAAAACATGGGACCTAGTAGAACTCTCAAAGGACAAAAGGGTTGTTTGGTGCAAGTGGATCTACAAATTGAAGAAGGGCATGGATGGAAAAGTTTAGAGATATACAACAAGTCTTGTTGCAAAAGGATATTTTCAAATGGAAGGTATTTATTTCCATGAAATCATTTCACCCATTCTTAAACCTATTTTTATTCATGTTGTATTAGGACTAGCTGCTTTATTTGACCTTGAGTTGGAGCAGTTAGATTTTCTTTTTTCTTTTTTTTCATAGGGATGGTTAGGGTATTTCTAATAAAAATATATTCTATTTTTCAAACCATAACCCTTGCATAGTTCATCTAATTCCACCATAATTATACTTTTAGATGTCCAGTATATATGAAACCTATGCTTATGACATTTTTTGCCATTGATTCTAAATATATGCCTATTGTATACTCTATAGTAAAGTCCTTCATATAGGAAGTACTTACATAACATCATAAACTAAAATAGAGAAGAAACTATCCAAGAAACAAACCTTCCAAGCTAGACATGTCTTCAAAATTGGAGCTCATTGATTAATTTTGTTGCTCTAGATCTTGAACTCTCTTCAATTTTTTATATGTTGCGTTTTCATCAGCTTTGACCTCTGCTAGTGTTAATTGCAATCCTATAACAAATAGGTCCTCCATCTCTACCATTTTGTAGTGAATGGTTTCCATCTTGATCCTGAATTCACACTACAAATGATCAATTTTGATTTGCACCAATTCGAGTTTGGAGTTAGTTAACAACTAGAGGAATTTATGGGCTTTTTCTTTAGCCTCATTTCATTTCTTGAAGGCATTTAACATGCCTTCTATAGCCTCTAGAACCCTGTCCATAATTACATTGATGTCAAAGTTTTCAATGCCACGAGAAGAAAAACCCACATTCTCCATGGCGAAATTCCACAACGTCAACACTTGCTTGCAGATGTTATCTTGAATTATTACCACTTCTCTGGAACATATCCTTGTGAGGTTCAGGGCCCTAAGGTTGATATATAAACTTCTCAAATGAACATAGTCCTGGGGGTCCTATCGTCGAGACTGTAATTTCCATCATGACCTTTGCTCTCCTTCCTTATCACAATTGAATGCAGGAATAGTTCATCCATGTCAATTCAACTTCAAAATTCTTGTTGGTGGAGAAAATTAATATGGAGGAGATAAGGAAATGTCCTCGACATGAAGCAAATTGAATGCATACTCATCATACGATTAATAAATAGAATCCCAATGCAATTCAATGAAAACACAAGGCAATTGAAGGCGGACTTTGCATGCTAGGTGTGGATGTGAACTCAATAGGGGTACTGCAGGGGTAATGAATGAGGCAATACAGTAAATGGCGACCACCAAACAAAATAGTCCATCACTGTTGTGGCCTTAAATCTCCAGCTATATGCTTGCTCCTCGTACTTCTTGCATGTTAAGATATTTAATTTCTCATTAATGCAAATAATTGTTCCCTTATTGCTTGTGAGAAAAAACATGGTAATGGGAAATTTAATAAATATCAATTTTTCAATTATATAATCCCTTGGTTCAATCTTGATCCTTTATTGGCTAGAGAATCTGCCGATGAATTTAAATTTCTTATGACATGGTAAAGTTCGACTTATCCAAACTGTTGAAGTTGTAGGAGAATCTGAAGCACAATGGGAGAGGGGTTGTATTTGTGTCGACATTTAGCCTCCCAAACTCATCGGATTATTAACAATGAATCACAAAATACCATAATTTTATGGATCTTATTTTCAATGGCTAGTTCTAAACCTTTCCAAAGAGCATGGAATTTCGCTTGAGTGTTAGTTTCCACTCCCAATCCCCAAACATATTGTATCTCATTTTTTTCATCGAGGCAAAGGATCACTCCTCTCGCTCCTGCCACCCCTGGGAGCAGTTAGATATTAAAAAAATATTTCTACATGAAAATATTTGGATATATGTGTGTGTGTGTGGAACAATTGGAAGGTTTTGTTTATGATTGCAAGAGAATATTTGTTTCCAAACTCAATAGATCATTACATGGCTTGAAGTAGTCTACAAGGCAATGAAATAAGAACTTTAATTCCTTCATGATGAGCCAAAACTTTACTAGAGGCAAGTATGAGCACTATGTTTACTTCAAATGTTTAAAAGGCATATTTATTATCTTTGTGTTATATGTTGATGATATGCTTGTCACAACCAAAAACATGGTGAGATCAATGAGTTAAAGGCTCAATTCTTGATGTCATGGATCTAGGAGCAATTGAACAAATTTTGGGCATGAAAATACATAGTGATAGGAAAAATGGTAAGCTTTGGTTATCACAACAAGAATATGTGGAGAAAATGCTCTTGAAGTTTGGTGTGGGTGGTGTCAAACTTGTTGTGTAGAGAGGCGCTCTTTAGCCTAGTATGGGGAGATGTTATAGTGTTTGTAAATGAGTGTAAACATTAGTATAGGAGAGATGTTGTAGTGATCATAATGAGTGTAAACATTTAAATGTCAGATCAATGGAGAAATTTTGTAGTGTTTATAAACATAAGCATTAAATCAAATAATAATAATAAAATGTAATATTAGCTCAATTGAAATAGCAATAAAAAAGTAAAAGGTAATAGATCGATTCAATTCATATTGATATATTGTAATTTCGGTTTTATTAATAAAATTACAAATAAAATTTTCCTAGGAAAAATCATACTATGCATATCACATTAAAATAAATTAAAATAATAATGATTCATATTAGTAACCATGATATTTTATAACAAACATATAAAAACTTAATGAATTTGATTAATAATGTAGAATTAGAAATAAACATATTTCTAAATATAGAAATGTGAAATATATACAAAATGTAGCTATAAATTAAAATCCATTTGCCCATATAAATTGAAACAAGTGTTGTAGGGCAGCTTAGTCCCTGCCAAAGTTAGAAATTATGTTGTCCCCACCATTAAAGTTAGAGATCATGTTCTTGGAAAATTTAGATATTTATTTTTCAAATTTTAACATTATAACTTGCATTGGTCATTGCTAAACTAATTATGGTCAACAAGGGAATCCATTGCTATAGTCATGCCTTGGCAGAGATTAGTAAATTGATATGTAAAGTGGAGAAATTAATTACCTACTCACGTACAAGGACTTGCATAAAATTTGGTGAGTAGTAACCACCAATAAGTTTGCACATTTACATTTTTACTCCTACTTATTAAAGTGTTGAAGACCACATAAACAATGGTGGGCAGAAACTCATGGTCAGCTTATTTATTTACATCATATTCCTATACATCTTTTATGCAAAGACTTGTATAAAATATGATAGGCATTAATTAATGGTAAATATGTTATTTACCTAAGTATAGTTATTTTCAAGGATTTATATTCTAGGTGGTTTTCCTACAAATCGTTAAAATAAAAAATAATGCAACCCAAGTCCTATAGTTTTCACAACACCTACAAAATCTAGATCGTTGTTACAGAGCAGAAAGCCCATGCCATTGGAGTTTGGCTACTAAATTAATTAATTTAGATGACTTTCTTTCATGGAACATGATAGGGAGAATAATTCGAGTCTACTCACGAAAAAACATAAAGGATTTCAAATATATTTTATTCATTCAAATGTGTTGTTATAGATAAAAACTCAGATTACAGAACAACGTCCTCAAGGCACTTGAAATTCCCACATGTTACACAACAACAACACGCACAGCAACTGGACACCTTCCTAACTCGTACAACAATTAGTAATGCTCTCTCAAAATCGTGCAACAATGAAATTAACACTAGCAATCCAACAACCAAACGTCCAAGAGTTGAGAGGTAGAAGCAAAAGCCTGAATGCAAAAAAAAAGTCCCTTTCCTTCCTTGATCTATGTCATTTATCTGCACATTGTTGGCCTCTTTGTATTTCGGTGAAAAAAATCGCTTCCCATGTTTTTTATCTCTTCATCTTCCAAAACTAAGTTAATTAACCTCTTCTTAACATGTGAACAAACCAAATTCGTACTTAGGTCTCATTGTGGTAGCGCTTTTTGTAGGGTTTGTCCTATAGTAGCGTAGCTAATAACTATTGATTTTGGATGTGTTAACAATTCCACGCAACAGGAGTATCAACACACAATCCTAGGAGTAACAACAACTTGAGAATTGTTGTCACTTTGATTAAATGTAGCTACAGGAGTAGCAACAACTACTAGATAGGTATATCAATAATTAACATAATAGGTGTACCAGCAACTTAAGACACATGGGAGTAACAACACTTATTACAGAATCAACAAACACTTATTTTTGTTTGATGAGGATTGCTCGAGGCCAAGGATACTCCTACGTCAGACACCCTTGGTAGGAAAATATGAGGTACCAGCTCATGTGGTATTTCCTTCATAGATTGAAGTCCCTTGTAGGAGTTCTAGCCCTTACTCAATCACCCATGATGGATCTTCAGATCCCCTGTTTCTCCATTTGACCAAATACTCCAGATAATCATTGCAGTGAGTCTTCTTTCCAACCCTGGTGGACATAATTTCTTCCACTTCTTCAACAGGTTTGACTGGTAACTATTTCTTCCACTCATCAGGTGTACCTATCACTTCACTTCTTTCTCCTTCATGAAACTCATATAGATCAACCGCATTGAATATCATAAAGATATCCAAGTCTCTTAGTAGCTCTAGCTTGTAGGCATTTTCAAAAAAAATCGAAGGATTCTGCATGGGTTTATTTTCTTATATTTTAACTTGTTGTAGGTACCCCTGGGAAATATCTCTTTCCGTAGATGCACCATTACGAGCTCTCCTTCAGTGAAAACCTTTTCTCTTATTTTTGAATCTTCCTTCTCCTTATGCCTGTCATTACTTTGCTACAATAGTTTCTTCACCTGTTCATGTATCAGTTGCATGTTGTCAACAAAATCACTTGCATCAACACTTTTTCTTTCCCCCAAATTTGGAAACTGTATCAGGTCTACAATACCCTGCAATGACTTCCCATAAACAATCTGAAATGAACTTTCACCAATGGATTTGTACACTAATTCATTGTTTCAAATTATGCCTGTGCTAAGACCATATCCCACAAGTTGGGATTTTCACCACTCAAACTTCTTAGCAAATTCCCCAAACTCTTGTTCACTACTTTAGTTTGTCCATCTGTCTGTGGTTGATAGGTTGAATTGTATAACAATTTAGATCCCATTTTCTTCCATAATGTCCTCTATAAGTGACCCAAAAATCTTGTATCTCTATCTGAAGTAATGGTTCTTGGACACCCATGAAGTCTCACTACTTCTTTGAAGAATAAAACAACCACTTCAGTAGCATCACTTGTCCTATTGCATGCTTTGAAGTGTGCCATATTCAAAAACCTATCTATAACAACCATCATTGAATCATGCTTCCTTTGTGTCCTTGGCAGTCCCAAGGCAAAGTCCATGCTTGCATCTTCCCAAGGCCTTTCTGGTACCAACAATGGAGTATATAATCTTGTATTTTGACTTCTACATTTAGATAGTTGGAAAACTTTACAACACTTAACAAACTTTCTCACATCCTTATTGATGCTAGGCCAAAAACACCTCTCTTTTACCAACATTGTAGTATTATCCATTCCAAAATGTCCACTTAGGCCTCCACCATGTAGCTCCTTAATAAGATACAACCTCATTAACCCTTGAGGAATGCACAATTGTTGATTTTAAAATAAAAACCCTTCTTGGATATAGTAATCCAAGAACGTGGCCTTTTCCACAATCTAAGGTGCTTTACAAGTTTTCCAAACTTCTCTAAAATTGACATCTTTATACAACTCCTTCATGCTTTTCAAACCTACCACTTCTATTGACAAAGTGTTGAGTAACAACACTCTCCTACTCAAGGCATATGCAACTTTTTTTGACTTTCCAAACCTATGCTTCAAAACAAATGTATAACTTTGAAAGAATTAAACCCATTTCAAAATGCCTCAGATTTAACACACCTTGACTGTTGATATATTGTAATTCCTTTTGATTAGTAAGCAAGACAAATTCCTTGGGCAACAAATGGTGTCTTCGCTTCTTCAAATCCTGCACAATAGCATAATTGTTTTGATCATATACAAAATACTTCTTCTCAACACTTCTCATTGAAGAATGTTATTGGTCTGCCTTCGCGACTTAAAAATACTCCAATTTTTCTCCCACTTGCATCACAATCAACTTGGAATACTTTATCAAATTTTGGAAGCACCAAAACAGGTTTCTTTATCACCTTCCTTTACATATCAGTAAATGCTTTCCATGTTGCTAGTGTTCATTTAAAACTCCCCTTCTTCATGCACTCAGTAAGAGGTGCACGAATCTAGTTGAAATTCCTAATGAATTTATGGTAGAAGTTTGTCAATCCATGAAAGGTCCTCAGCTCAAAAGTAGTCTAATATGTTGGCCAATCCAAAATATCCTACCTTTTTAGAATCTTTCTTCAAGCATTCCTTGGAAATCACAAAGCCCAAGTACACTAACTCATCTTGCATGAATGTTTATCAACAACTTTTCTTCCTTCAACCATTGCAACACTTGCCTTACACACTACAAGTGCTCCTCTTTGGTTTTGCTGAAAATTACAATGTCATCCAAGTACACTACAACAAATCTCCTCAATAATGGTTTCAAGACCTCATTCATAAGCCTCATGAATTTTCTAGGGTCATTAGTAAGCCCAAATAGCATAACCGGCCATTCAAACAATCCATCCTTCATCTTGAAAGCAAGTAATCTTCCACTCATCACCTTCCCTAATCTGGATTTGATGATAACCACTCTTTAATTCAATCTTTGTGAAATATGCATCCCCGCTCAAACAATCCATAATATCCTCCACCCATGGCAAGGGAAATCAATACTTTATGGTTATTCTTTTATTGTCTCTAAAATCTGTGCACATCCTCCATTTACCTATCTTCTTTGGAGTTAATACAGCTAGTACAATACACAGACTCATACTTTTCTTATCAGTCCTCTATCAAGCAACTCCTATACCTGCTTATTTACTTCCTCATTTTCTATTGGAGTCATCTTGTAAGGTGCCTTGTTTGGTAAGCTCAATCTTGGAATCAAGTCAATTTCATGAGAAATACTTCTCACAGGAGATAGTCCCTTTGGAAATTCATCGACAATAATCTCCTTGAATTCATCTAATAAGGATGTGACTTCCATCGGGATGGTTTCTAATTTCACTTCCTCTGGCATAGCCTTTGGAATCACTACTAAACAGAATTTCACCTTTCGTTCCTCATGTACAAACTCCTTGGCTGAACACAACATGGTCTTGTTGTTACACGTGTTGGTACTTCCACAGCTTCATGTTGTTAGAGTTGTGTTTTCCAGGATTAGGGTGAGTTTGTACCACTAGTCATCCTTCCTAAACTCATATGTATTCTCCGAGCCATCATGGTGAGCTTCTCTATCAAATAGCCACGACCTTCACAGAAGTATGTGGCACACGTCCATGTCAACCACATCGCACAACACTTGTTCTTGAAGGCTACCAATTTTAAAATTCGATAAGCATTGCTCTGTCACAACCACCTATTGTCCCGTTTGTAACCATGAGACTTTGTAAGGGTTTGGATGTACTAAAATATTGAGTTTCAGCTTGTCCATGGCCTTAGTGGACACTAAATTCTATGTACTTCGACCATCTATGACCAAGTTATAACACTTTCCTTGGACCTTACACTTAGTTTTGAATACTTTCCTTCTTTGCTTTGGTTCTTCCATTGTCTTCTTCTTAGGATTAAGCAATAATCTATGAAACATCTATTTTTTCCCTATTTTTGTTGAAGCACATTCACGTTTTCTCTAGCAATAAAAGCTTCATCATCTTGTGTCACTTGTGTTATGGCTTCACCTTTTCTCCCTAAATTTTGTCCTTCTGGGCACTCTGATTTCTTATGTGCTTCAACTCCATAGTGATAATAAGTGATTACATACTTTCCCTTTCCTCTTCCAAGACTTCCTTTGCCTCTTCCAACACTATTTCCACCTCTACCACCTTGACCTCTTCTCCCTAAATTTTGTCCTTCTGGGCACTCAGATTTATTATGTTCTTCAACTCCACAGTGATAATAAGTGATTACATACTTGCCCTTTCTTCTTCTAAGACTTCCTTTGCCTCTTCCAAGATTATTTCCACCTCTACCACCTTGAGTACGAGTGGATTATTATTCATTTTCATTGCCTATAACAGTCCTTGCCTTACCTTTGCCTCTAAAACCCTTTCCTTTGCTTTGTGTTTTCCAATTCAACTTTTCCTCCACCTTTAGGGCAATGTGATAGGCTTCATCAATAGTTTAGAAATAATGTGTACTCATCTCATCTTGAATCAAATATTTCAGTCCATTTACATACCTTGCGACTCTTTGAGATTCTAGTTCCTTTATACCTAATTGAAGTGAAAGTTTGAAAAACTTCTCGGTGTACACATAAACCTAGGTCTCCTCTTGTCTTAGATTATGGACTTGTCTATACAAATTTTGTTGGTAATGAAAAAGCACAAATTTCTCCTTGATTGATCTAGACTTATGCAGGGACGCAGCGCAAAAAAATACAGATATACACATAAACACAAAAATGCAACAGAAATAAAACTTCATTTCATTAATATCAAAGAATTGGAATATGCTTACATACAAAATGGAAATAAATAAGCTAGGGCGATGGTATCTTATCTCTGAGAAGAGATGTGGTGGCTACATGCCTCTGAACTGTGTTACAATGAGGCTCGAATGCCTATTTATTATTGAGAAATAATAAAAAAAACATAAACATCCAAAAACCTAACCCTAGGAAATGAAGGGCCAAAACCGTGGTACCTGTTTGGGTAAATTGGTACATCAACTTCCTGGGGTTGCAACTTTGGCATACGATCTCAGTTTAGCTATCATAATACCTCGTTTTGAAGATCTTGAAGAGGAGACCAAAAATTACTAATTTTAGACTTTGCCAAGCTCTTTGGTTTCCCTGAAAACATCTTTAGTCCTTCAAAATGGCTCTGAAAGTTTAGGACCCGAAAAACTTCCAAAAATAGTAAGTTGTGCTACAATTAAGGAAACTAGAAAGAAACAATGGTGGAGGTCCAAGTGGAATAGGCAGGTGGCCACCAATATCCACCCGGATCATTGATCTTCAAGACCATCTTCTTCCAAGTCTTGCTCTTTTCTAGTTGATTATTTACTCTACCTTTCTACAACATATCCCACCATAATGCAGCAAGACCTTCAAACTTTGTCATGGAAAATTTCACCCAATTGGGATCGTAGACATTTTTATACTCGAAATATCTTTCGAGTTCTACAATCCAATCGATGAGCACATCATCTCTCATATTATCATCATAATATGAAACTTCAACTCTAGCAATACCTCTATTGCTCAAATATTGTTGGGTCTCTCTCCTCAACCTCTTGTTCTTCATCTATTCCTTCTTCAAGCTCAAATTCTACCTTTGCATATCCATTTCATCTATGCTCTAGCTCTTCTATTCTTTGTCTTAATTCTTCTAGTTCTCGATATGTTGCACCTCCTCATCCTAGTCCTCTTCTCCTCGATGGCATCCTTACAAGTTGTAAATGTTTTACCAACATCCAAAGACCTCAACCCAGGTACGATGACCCAACTTGTAACTTCATCACTTTGGTCATGCAACCACCGAAAAGGTTTCCTGGTACCCTGTTACACAAAGCAATTCAAGGTGCAAACCCCATAATTAATACCGCTATCATACGACCAGATGTAGCTTAGGTCTTGTAGCTTTCACAACACCTACAAAATCTGGATTGTTATTACAGAGCGCATAACCCAGGCCATTAGAGTTTGGCTACTAAAATAATTATTTCAAATGACTAAATCATGAAACAAAACATAGAGAATAATTCGAGTCTTCTCATGAAAAAACATAAAAGGATTTCAAATATTTTTTATTCATTCAAATGTGTTGTTACAAACAAGAACCCAAAGTATGGAGCAATGTCCTCAAAGTAGTAGGAGTATCAACACACAATCTTGGGGGTATAAACAACTCGACAATAGTTGTCACTTTGATCAAATGTAGTTGCAGGAGTAACAACAACTACTAGCTGGGTGTATCAACAACTTCAAACACATGGGAGTAACAACACTTATTACAGACTCAACATAAACTTGTTTTTAGTTGATGAGGATAGCCCGAGGCTAAGGATGTTTTTTGCATAAAAAAACCATTACACAAATATCTAAAAACCATGGCATGAATATTGCAACTATATCCATAAACTATGGCAAAAATTCTATAAGACAATTATCCACATGATTGTATTGTGTGAAGGTTACAACAAGACCTTTAATTTATTGCCCAATTATATATATATATA